>JALIGW010000013.1:9320000-9512500 GCA_023053685.1 Diadophis punctatus similis
TAAAAGATTTGTAAACCACCCATCTTTGAGAATAACTCTGGGTTGGCTCAAAGTGATCATAAAACCACAGAAATCATAACTTTAAGAATAAAGTTATAAAGATTATAAAAACAGAAACTAAAAAACTGGCACTTCAATCATTCTCCCAGGATAGTTCACCAATCGTTGTCAAGTTCTCCTCACTCTATTCTACCTGAATGGTTGCAGGATCTACTTATGTTTGTCTAACAAAGAGAAAGACTAGGGTGATGATAGCATTCTTCCAATATTTAAGGGGATGGACAGAAAGGAGTGGGTCGACCTATTCTTGTACATGTTGTACGCTGCCCTGAGTCCCCAGGGAGTAGGGCGGCATATAAGAATCAATCAATCAATCAATCAATCAATCAATCAATCAATCAATCAATCCATACCTACATACATACATACATACATACATACATACATACATACATACATACATAATAAATATTCTCCAAAGCACCTGAGGACAGAACAAGAAGTAACAGATGGAAGATTATCAAACAGAGATCCAACATAGAATTAAGGAGAATTTTCTGACAGAGAGAACAATTAATCAGTGGAATGACTTGCCTCCAGAAGTTGTGAGTGCTCCATCACTGAGATTTTTAAGAAGAGATTGGACAGCCATCAGTCTGAAATGGTATAGGGTCTCCTGCTCAAGCTAGGGATTGGACTAGAAGACCAAAGAGTGCAGAGAAGAGCAACAAAGATGATTATGGGACTAAAGGCTAAAACATATGAAGAACGGTTGCAGGAACTGGGTATGTCTAGTTTAATGAAAAGAAGGACCAGGGGAGACATGATAGCAGTGTTCCAATATCTCAGGGGTTGCCACAAAGAAGAGGGAGTCAAGGTATTCTCCAAAGCACCTAAGGGTAGGACAAGAAGCAATGGGTGGAAACTAATCAAGGAGAGAAGCAATCTAGAACTAAGTAGAAATTTTCTGACAGTTAGAACAATTAACCAGTGGAACCACTTGCCTCCAGAAGTTGTGAATGCTCCAACACTGGAAGTTTTTAAGAAGATGTTGGATAACCATTTGTCTGAAGTGGGATTCCTGTCTAAGCAGGGGGGGTGGACTAGAAGACCTCCAAGGTCCCTTCCAACTCTGTTATTCTATTCTACCACACTGTCTATAAAAATGGGAATCAGTGGCAAGATCAATAATAAAAATTATAATAATGCAACATGTGGAATCACAGAACAGCCAGCTAAAAAGTAAACAGTGCAAATATATAGAGAGCCATAAAAATGTGCTTCTTTCAAATGCCTTGGGGAATAACAATAACAATAACTCTGTTATTCTGTATAACCCAGTGCTTGGATGAAGAGCCAAGTGCTTATGGCCTTCCTGAAGCTGTGGGCCTGCTGGATTGCTGGGCGGGGGAAGGTATTCTATAAGGTAGGGGAATCACTGAAAGGGTACACTTTCTAGATTTTAAAGGATGGCTACATTTCAGGGAAGGGATCTGGAATGGCACATTCCAATGACCCTCTGGATGATAGATCCATGAAAGTAGGTCATAGATGTGGGGTTAATACAAATGCAATCCAGTGGACAATGAAATGGCAATCCATTCCAGTATTCTGCCAAGAAAAATGAATGCCCATTCAAAACCAGTGAGATGTGAACAAGATGCTGAAAGATGAGCCTACTAGGTGAGAAGGTATCCTACAAGCTACTTGGAGAATCAGGACAAGTATGAGTAGTGCCAGTGCCTATCATGTAGCTGGAATAAAGCCAAAGGGATGTCCAGCTGTGTCAAGGTTAAAAAGAAAATGTAGATGTTGCAAAGATATGTGTATTATTTTTATGTATAATGTCAGAACCATGAACCAAAGCAGACTTGATGTTGTCAGAGCAGAAATATAAAGACTGAATGTTGACATTCTGGGAATCAGTGAAATGAAATGAATTGGAAATGACTATTTTTTTAAACTTTCATTTCATTGTTTCCTACCTTTGAAATGTAAGATGCCTGGAGTTAGGCAGTCTGTTTAGATAGTCAGTCAGTCAGCCAGCCAGCCAGCCAATCAACCAATCAATCAATCAACCAATCAATCAATCAATCAATCAATCAATCAATCAATCAATCAATCAGTCAGTCAGTCAGTCAGTCAGTCAGTCAGTCAGTCAGTCAGTTAGTCTGTCAATCAGTCAGTCAGTCAGTCAATAATAGAAATCACACAGCTTCTACTGAGAATAAGAAAAAATTATTAAAAAGTTGGAGAATTCATCTTTCATAACAAAGGGGTATCAAATCAATGCTTGAATGCAATCCCCAAATGATAGAAGGATACAAAACAAGCTACTAAATATTATAGTACTAGACTACTGTAATGCGCTCTACATGGGGCTACCCCTGAAGAGTATCCGGAGACTGCAATTGGTGCAAAATGTGGCTGCGCATGCTATGGTGGGTGTTCCAAGATACACCCATGTAACACCCATTCTCTGCCAGATGCATTGGTTGCCCATTAGTCTCCGGACGCAATTCAAAGTGCAATTCAAGGTGTTGATCATCATCTTTAAAGCCCTACATGGCTCAGGGCCAGGTTACCTTCGGGACCGCATCCTACCACATACCTCCCTACGACCGGTTAGGTCCCACAGAGTCGGCCTCCTCCAGGTCCCTTCGACCAAACAATGTCAGTTGGCGGGACCACGGGGGAGAGCCTTCTCTGTGGGAGCCCCAGTTCTCTGGAACCAACTATCCCCAGAGATCTGAACTATCCCCACCTTGCTGGCCTTCCGAAAAGCTGTCAAGACATGGCTCTTCCTGCAGGCGGGGTGATAGAGAGACTATTTGAATACCTTAGGTCTCCCCCATGTATGAATGATTATGCTTGTAACTTTTTAAATTTTAAATTTTTATATTTGTATATTTTTTAATATTTATTATCGTTTTTTAATATAAAATGTATTTTCCATGTTGTAAGCTGCCCAGAGTCCTGCGGGAGTTGGGCGGCCTATAAAAACGATAAAAAATAAATAAATAGCGATCCAAATATATATGCTTCCATAAAAATGCAGAAGTAAAAGTTGAACAATTCATAGTAACCTACAACGTCTTGTTGGCACAACATCTCCCAAAAAGGTATTCTCATTATGGGAGATTCAAATGCTACAGATGGCAATCCAATAACATGTGGAATAATGGGAAAAATTGACCCTGGTGTAGGAAGAAATAGCAATGGGTAAATTATTATAGTTCTACCAAGAAAATAGCAATAACAGTACTCAAGAGCTGAAGTGGTGCAGTGGTTAAATGCAGCCATTGCAGGCTGACTGCTAGTTCAACAGTTCAGCTGTTCAAATCTCACTAGGCTCAAGGTTGACTCAGCCTTCCATCCTTCCGAGGTCGGTAAAATGAGGACCCAAATTGTTGGGGGCAATATGCTGAACTCTGTAAACCGCTTAGAGAGGGCTGTAAAGCACTATGAAGCGGTATATAAGAAAAGTGCTATAAAGTGCTATCATGGCCATCACTGGATGGGCAATATGCATTATTTATTTATTTGGTGCTTTGAATCGGTCTCGACTCCTGCAGCTGCCTAAAATAATATCTGCAGTTATCTTGGCAAGATTTCAAAATGGTTATCACTGCTTCTTTCTTCTTAACTCTGAGACAGAGTGAGTGGCTAAGGTCGCACAGTTTGTAGCCTGAAGTCTTAGCCACTGCACCAAAGTGGGTCTACCATAACCTTATTTAATGTGTGGGAAATGATAACTAGAAAAGAAACCGAAATTGCAATAAAAAACTGGGTGAAATATCAACAACCTTAAATATGCTGTTGATGCCACTCTGATAGCTGGAAGAATTTATGTCTGGCTTTAGGGAGAACAAAAATGTGAAATCTAGATTAAATAAAGTGCAGAGACACCACAGTTGACAACTGTGACTGTGACAACAGTTAAGGTTGTGGTTTTCCCAGTTGTAATATACAGCTGTGAGAAATGGATAATTAAAAAAGATAAATAAATTAAAATGATGCCTTTACATTGCAGTATTGGAGGAAAAATTGGGAATGTTCTTGACTGTCCTTGAATGATGGGTTATTTATTATGTTGATATTGAGAAGTAAATGGATAGAAAGGTAATATATAATAGAGAAGTACAAAAGCAAATTATGTACAGCATGTCAATATGGAAAGCGGTAAAATGATCTTAAATTTATTTATTTTATTTTTATTTAAATAGATTTGTATTCCGCCCAACTCCCAGGGGACTCTGGGCGGCTCACACCATGTCAAATCCATTTATCAATATAAAAAAGAAAAACATAACAGTTAAAAACTACAAAGTTAAAAAACATCTAGCATTCATTACCAGGGGGGAGACCCATATATAGTCTGATTGGTCTCACTTTCACACCACCTGCCGGAAGAGCCAAGTTTTTATTGCTTTACGGAAGGCCAGCAGGGTGTGGATAGTCCTGATCTCTGGAGGGAGTTGGTTCCAAAGGGAGGGAGCTCCCACAGAGAATGCTCTCCCCCTCGGCCCCGCCAACTGGCATTGCTTGGTCGATGGGACCTAGAGGAGACCAACTCTGTGGGCCCTAACCGGTCGTAGGGAGGTATGCGGCAGGATGCAGTCCCGAAGGTAAATAGTATGTTTTGTTTTGTTTTGTTTTTTTCGTTTCTTTGTATTTGTGATTGTTTTATATGTTGTTTTTTAAAGAGAAAACTGTTCAATAAAAACTATTTTTTTTAAAAAAAGAATGATGAATAAAACATTCAGTATTAGATGAAATAAACCTAGATGATCACTGAAAGCACTAATAGTGAAGCTAGAGCTGAAAATAATTTGGACATATAGTGCAAACGCAAATGTCAGTGGAGAAAGTCCTGGTGCTCAGGAAAATAAAAAAAGCAATTAAAAAGAGTCCACTTTGTTTAGATAATTTCACTGACAACATATGCATGAACTTGAAAGAACCTGAAGAGTAATTATTGAAAGACAATTCTGATTAAATTATATTGAGCTAGTCACAGAGACTCAGATGTCACTGGACAAAATCTTATGACTTGAGAGGCTTTTGTGAAACAACAATGTTTTGTTTATTAATGGACTCTACATCTCATCTTTAGATACATACATACACACACATGCATACAAATACTCATTCATATGCAACCTACTATGATACAGGCACCTGCTAAAAAGTTGCTGATTCACCTTGGCATCTGGGAACCAATGATGTCTTTTCCAACTCAGTAACTCTATTTAGAATTTAATTATTGTATATGTATATTATGATTTTCAAAGTATTTTACGTGTAATAAAATACATAGCATGATAGCTAACATTTAAATATGGTAAATACAAATCACTCTTACACCCTACTGCTTACCTGATGTGCAAAAATGTCACATTGTGCGGAATTATTTGTTATAGGGTGCTGATGAGATTCTCTGTATTTGCTTAATTTTGCTGTTGGTGTTTTACCTGCCTAAGAATTCTCATCTATAGATGCATCCCTAAGGTAAGGTAAATCAGTTCCTTACATATTTAGGTTCTAAAAGGAAGAATAAATCCAGATGTTTATTTGTATGTATTGTTTACACAGGAAAATATTATTTAATAAATACCATCCATCCAGGCCAGATAGTGTAATTCTACATTTAAATGTATACAATTAAATGTTGCTAAAGCAATGGTAAAGAACAATGCCAACCCAGATTTCCATTCATCCCCCTATGATGCCTTTGAGATCCATTCCAAGGTCCTTCTCTCAGAAGACTGAGTTTCATCAAGGCTTTGCTGTTTGCAGTGAAGTGATGCCACAGCTGGATTTTTCACACAAATAAAAGATAATCTCTCTTCCCCAGATGCCATCTTCATGCAGCAGATGAAAGGAAGGAAAGAGCTTTATTATAATTTGGATGTGACATTTCAAATCTTTAAAAATTATAATGAAATAAGTAATAATACTAATTTTTTTGTAATGCATATTTTTGTAAACAGATTTAACACTGTAGGAAATAGTTAATCTTGGATTACTTTCTTGGATTACACATCTTCACAAGTGTCAGGCTACTGGTGGCTTAGCATATTTGTAAGAGAAAATATTTGATTTTTTTCCCCTGATACATGTTAATTGCATATGAGTTTCTTGTACATATGAGTAATGAATGACAATGACATAACCATATGCTCCAGTTTAAGCATACAGTATTAGTTTTATGGAGAACTAAGTTTAATAGAAAAGAAACCAACAAACATTGGATAGATAAAAACATGGTGCCGAGTTGGGATGTTTGTATGAAACAAATGCTGCTGCTGCTGCTTGGATGATTTTAGTATGTTGTAGATGATTAAAGGTACTATCTTTGGGACTGGTTGATGGAGGAGTCTACTGGGGTCTTTATCAGCCATGGTGGCACAGCAGTTAGATGCAGTATTGCAAACTAATTCTGCCAACTGCCAGCAGTTCAAGTGTCATCGGCTCAACGTTGACTCAGCCTCCAATTCTTCTGAGTTTGGTAAAATGAGGATTGCCAGATTGTTGGGAGCAATATGCTGACTCTGTAAACCACTTAGAGAAGGCTGTAAAGCACTGTGAAGTGGTATATAATGTCAGAGTTACGCAATAAATCAGAAGCTTCACAAGATAACTGCATTTTGCTGATTCAAATAACTTCTTTATAAGTAGAATAAAACATTTACAATACCGCACTTTGTTTCACAGACCACATGTTGAGATGTTTTCATACTGGAGTATAATAGTGGACTGACTAAACCATGCCCTTCTTCTTGCTAAGTTTCTGGACATGCTCAATTAACACTTCAGCCCGATTGGCTGACTCAATCACATGGCTCTCCCAGTCATGAATATTCCAACATATAAGTCTTAAGCTATTTCCCTAGCAAAATGGCCTTCTTTCTGACTCACACAGTTTGTGTCCTTGCCAAGCTTTTAGGAAGTTTGGGACAGAATTGTCTGAAGTTACCAATGCTTACTCCCTTGCCTGGATTGTGGTTTGGAGAACCAGTTTTTGGAATTGGAGTTGACAATGGTGGCTAGATTGTTGGATTGCCAAGTGTGCAGATCAGCGTATCTGTGCTGGGTACTCTCTTTGTGTTTTGCAGTTGTACAGTGACACAGCAGGAAGAAGGAGACAGACTGTGTGTCTGACCACAGAGGAAACCCTCTATTGACTTACAGAGGGGAAATGTGGTCTGAAGTAAGGATGAAGACTCTGTAAAAGAACAGATGGGAGCTGTCATTTTCTCTCATCATGGATACCTGGAGGTAGGGGGGTTTGTTGTGGCAGAACCAGAGCTTGGTCAGGGCAGTTTTGGCTACCTGGTCACTGTGCCTGCACTTCTATGCCCATATGCAATTGGGTAGCCATCATGCCTCCTTCCTGGATGGGAGCCGGAAGGGACCTTGTATCAGCCATTTTAATGTTGGCTGCTCTCAGGTGAAAGTCATTGTGACCTAAGAGAATTTTGTGAGACTTTGTATTGGTAATTGGACTGGTCATCAAGTAAGAAAAGACTGTGAATTGTGGATGATATTTCTGCTTACCTTTCTATGGATGAGAGCTGAATTTCACTAAGATTGTAAATATATGGGTGCTTAACCAGTCCAATAATAAGGGACTCACTGAAGACATTGTGTGATTATATATGAAAGTGTATGTGTGTGTGTGTGTGGGGTATCCTTGGTTAGCTGGAGGCACTGAGTGTTCTACAAAAGTGTGGGGGGCTCTTTTCTGAGAAGTTGGGTTTTGAGTGTATTATCAACCAAGATCTTAGAGTAGTAGTGCTCAGGGGTGGGGGAATCATCTGAGATACCTGGGAGGTTATTAATTAATTTGGGTTTTTGGGTTCTAGGGTTCATTTGGAATTATTGCTACTGTACTAGCCTTCTGCTGCACAGCAATTTTCTTGCCTGAGTTTCTTGGTTTTAATTTTCCTGCCATTCCCTTGTGAGTTTTGTTGTTGTCTTTGTCATCTATATTTGAGATACATTGGTTTCTTCATTGCACAAATTCAATAAAATAGATTTTGTATATAGTAGTTAAATAAAAGCATGTGACGTGGGGCTGGTTCACTTAGGCATATTTATTTGAAGTCTCTAGTGGAAACCATTAATGTGATTCACAAGGCCTCTGCAGCTAACATCTTGCAAAGATAGAGTCAATAACTGGATAGTTGTACCTAGTATAGCCATGGGCTATTGAGGTAGGCATGGGGAATGCAATTAATAGCAATTCTGGTTGTATGATATAGCTTCAGCCTTCATTGCCATCTTCTGGATTGCAAAAATATGAGCAGGAATCTCTGTTCCCTTTAGCTGCCACAAATTGGCATTTGATGGTTCTGCCAGGTTGAAGTTCTTCAATGATCAGCATTGGCAAGGTTTGACAGATTGCTTGTTCTGCCTGGGCATATTACCAATTGAGTGGGATAAAAAAGAAATTCCTGAAGTTTTTGCTTGCCACTTTCCTATGATCCCCTTCTAGAAGTCTTTCCATCAATAACTAAATCAATTCACATGAACATTATTTGCCTTTGTCTATCAAGAGAGCAACAAGTAATAAACGCTTTCCACAATGAACCCATGAAGATAGAGTATGTGATATTTACCTTAATAACTCAGGATATTTGTAGAAAGTCAGTCCTCCAATTTTCAATATCTCTAGAAATTTGAAAGTCTCTCTCCCCATCTCTCATTTTATGATAAGGCACATGATCAGTATTTATGCATTTATAAGACTTTAATTTCACCAAGTGATTTGCCACATTCATACCCATCATCAACTCTGTTGAGATAGTATTATGCAAAATGTAAAGAGAGAAAGCAAAAAAAAAAAGTCAAGGAAGTTGATTAGACGAAAGAAGAGGAATCTAACTAAAATTACTTTATGGCAGCAGCATTCACTATGCTTCTCTATTTTTTCCCCTCTTTGCAAACAATTTTCGCTTCCAAACACATCCACATGCAAATCCATGCATTGCATTCTCTTCATTAAACTTCTCACCTCTCTCTTTATGTGGACCTTATCAACTCCTTCCAACCACAACTTTCTTGGTCTTTCCTTTCCAATCTCAAACCATTCACTTTTTGAATATTTATTCTGAAATGTGATCCTCATTCATTCTTTCTTCACGACCAAGCCATCTCAACTTCTTCTTCCACATTGGCCATTCACTTTTCTATTACATCTGCATTTCAGAACCCATTCATTCTTGACCTGAAAGAATCTTAAGAACTGCCTTCACATTCCATTCAACTTACTTCTCTGTTTCTCTGGAGATAGTCAGCTCTCACTTTCATCTGATGAAGTGGGCAGAAGCATGCTCTTATACACTGCTATTTCTGTTTCTTTGAGCACACATTAATCCTTTGCAGCACAGCACATATCAGCTCACCACCTTTTCTACCATAATCTGTACATCTTAAGATTCCCACATCTATTTTTCTAACTTTAACAAGGTTATTAGCTTACAACAGCTAATTGTTTTACACAGGGGTGTTAAACTCAAGGCCTATGGACCAGATCCGGCCAATGGGGTGCTTTGATCTGGCCTGCAGGGCCGCCCTGGAAACAGTGAAGGACCGGCCCACAGAGCCTCTGCCAGGGAAAATGGAGCTTGCAAGGGCCACAGGCAGCCCTCCCGGGCTCTGTTTTCAGCTGTGATGTCCTCTTGCAGTCCTCTGCCAGTGAAAATGGAGCTCCCGGGCTCCATTTTCACTGGCAGAGGGCTGCAGGACATTGAGCTGGCTATGCCCACCCTGGCATGCCCACCTCAGCCACACTCACTCAGCCCCCGAGATCAAACACAACCCTGATGTGGGGCTCAATGAAATTGAGTTTGATACCCCTGTTTTACACCAGAAATCAATGTAAAACTAATAAAAAATATCAGTTGGAATAGAATTCTTTCTTAAAAAATTAAAAGTTACTTAAAATAATTTATAGAAAGATTTCTTTACCTGGAATCTAAGAAAATATAATGCAAGAAACCCTTTTTACAAATAGGGTGCTACTATGGAAAATACCTTCCTCTGATGCCCCAGGCCATGTAACTAACATGCAAGGCATAGAGGTAAGTTCATAATGGAGGTAAGTTCCTAATGGATTGCTGGGTGGTGGGTGACCTTAACAGCAAGGACATCTGAATATGTGTCTAAATGGAGCAAATGCAAATGCAGAGAGAGACTATGCAAAGCTTCAATGAGGTATTTTGCTGAAGGTTTAGGTATATCATCATTTTGAAAGTGCATTACTGAATGACATATTACATTGATTTTCCTGACACTCCAAGACTCTTGTCTTCCAATTCCACTAGCCAGAAGAATACAGAGAAGCCTCTTGTAGCCACTGGAACTGGCAAATGGAAACCTTAGGGCAACGCAAAGCATCTTGAAAAGGGAAATTGCATCATTGAAGAGAAATGTGTCATTTTCGCAGGACAAAGTGCCTTCTTAACACAAAGCTGAGCTTCCTCACACAGCCATAATGAAGACACAATTGTGTGATCACACCACTTTTTCCTGCCCTCCAGTGCATGTAGTGGCAATTTCCAGGCCCTTTTTTTTCTCAATTTTTTTTTCAGCTGAATTTAGATGAGAAAACTCTTTGCGAAGGACAATTGTGGGATAGGGGTAGAAGTCCACAATCCACAGAATTCATGTGGCTCCAGTGTCCCATTTTATATGAGTCCTAAAAGCTATCAGGCTTGGACTGCTAAAACCCAGAAGCAAGCTTTTGCCCATGGACTCTGTGGGGGACAAAAACACTTGCCCTTTACTGGAGATGGCCACCAAGGCAGGAAGATTAAAATTCCCCAGGACTAAAAAATATCAGGTTCTTTACCATTGCCAGGAAGTCAAGTTTAAGAGCCTAAGGAAGGATCCTGCCAGGCAGCATAATAGTCAAAACCCTTAGCATGTTTCTATCTACCAGTATAATGTACAGGTAGTCCTCAAGTTACGACCACAATTGAGCCCAAAATTTATGTTGCTAAGTGAAACATTTGTTAAATGAGTTTTGCCCCATTTTACGACTTTCCTTGCCACAGTTGTTAAGGGAATCATTGCACTTATTAAATATGGATTCTCCATTGCAGGGGTGAGTTCTTCCCGGTTTGGATCGGGTCGCCCGAACCGGTAGCGACCCACTGGTGACATCACTGTTGGTGCTGTTCCGTGCACGCTGCCATCTTTTTTTTTTTGATTTTGTGCAATTTTTTCCCCTTCCGCGGCTTGAAAAAGGGCCCTCCCGCCTGCCCGCGGGTGAATTCTGACCTTTATTTCTTCGCCCAAAGCACAGCTGATGAGCTCCTCAGCTGTGTTTCAGGCTCATTCCTGCTTCTGAGCATGAGCGCAAGCCAAATTGCACGGGGGGACGGGTGCGCGATTCGAACCAGTGGCAAAGGTAAGTGGAACCCACCCCTGCTCCATTGACTTTGCTTGTCAGAAGGTTGCAAAAGCTGATCACATGACCCCAGGACATTGCATAAATATGAACCAGTTGCCAACCATCTGAATTTTGATCATGTGACCATAGGGATGCTGCAACAGTTGTAAGTGTGAAAAATGATCATAAGTCACTTTTTTCAGTGCCATTGTAACTTCACTGTTCACTAAATGAACTGTTGTAAGTGGAGGACTACCTATATTGACATTCATGCCTTATGTGTGCCTGTGTGTGTGCCTGTGTGTGTGTGTGTGTGTCCATTTTGCATCATCAGCAGTTGTATATTAATTTTGTTTTCTTTAATGTAATAGCACATTCATGATGCTGAGACTTGAAGGCTAAATATAGTCTGAGAATTGAAATATGGGAACTAAGCAACTGAAATATGTTAGGCAGAGGACAGAAGTAAAATATTTCCAATTAATTCTGACTGCTCAACAGGGCAAAAACAAATGATTATAAATATTGTTGGAGATCAGGTGATGTCTGTGATACTGCCACTTTAAAATTAATTATACATGGCTAGTTGGGGTGGAGGCGTAGGGAAAGATACGGTATTATCTAATCCTCCATTCCATTGTATGATACAATAAAAAGGAATCCCCCTCAAAGCCTTGGGTATAATGTCTGAATGCATGCATTTAAACAATGATTCCATAGATCGATTTTTATTTGACTCTATTTAACAGAATATTTTTACACTGGTCAGGATTAAAATGAAATCTGCCCCATGGCAAAAATAAGGATAGTTTTCTGAAGAATGTTTGTTCATGGTTCTGGTTTTGCATTTTTTTTAGAGAGAAAAAACAGAAATTTTTCTGCTTCCTTGGATATGTTTTTGTAAAAGCCACCTCTCTCCCCACCCAGTCCGAATGGCTGCTTTGGCTGAGGCAAAGAAGTCCATTTATCAAGGAAATATTATCCTGAAATTGTTGCTTGGGGATTTTAATATTTTTGATGTTAAATTTTTGTAAGGATGTTCACTCACTGATAACTTTCTTTAATCCACAGTTGTTAGAGACACACACGCCTTCCCACACACACACACTTCCGCACATCATAACATCTTTGATTTAATTTGAAGTAAAAATATGCAGCTCACATTGTGTGATTTAATCAAAGAAACCCAACCTGGCCATTTTATTGTAATTTTTTCTCTCTGGGGTGCATCTTTCCAACCACTAACTCATCAAAGACTTTTGATCAGGCCAATCTGTTTTACATCTATTAACTCATTTTCTGATTTAGTCCTGGGCCTTTCTTCCTCTCAGCTGATTTCATCTGAAGTTGAACCTCCGGAGGCATTGACAATGGCCCTTAATTTTGCCCTTTGATTAGACTGAAAAAAAGAATCCCCATCCATGGCTGCCTCCATATTTAGGAACACTCTAGTTCATGTTCGTAAACTGGATCAGAAATATAGAATGCTCCACTCTGCTGTCAAAGGAGTTCTTTCATAAAGATGCTCCTGATTTATCTGCAGTCCTGGAACAAGGCAAACCAAATTATTTCTTAAAATTTAATTTCTATTCAAGCCAAGTCCCCTAGACAGCTTTTTGCTACATATCAACCTCTTTTATCTTCAACTTTGCCATAGGCTGATATTGAAAGGTCCTCTTCACTTAGCTCTGATGATTCTGATAGATATTTTTTGGCTAAAATTGAAACACTCCAGGCTTCTATCCCTATTCCAAGTTGTTTCTCATCTAGTGATTTATTTTCTCTACTTTTTGAGAGAGAAAAAAGGCTTACCAAAATAATTTCAGAAATTGACTATACCACTTCTTCTTTTCTTGATGCATTTCTTCTTTCTTTTTAAATATTCTTTACTATGTTCTTTACTTTTCTTGTTATTGCGAGTACTTTTTAGACTTTCTGAAATAGCTTCCTTTTTTGAACAAAACTCTCATGGCTGCTTCAGTTTTTCTAGTTTTAATTCAATGTCTTCATTTTTGTTTAAATAATTTTAGCAGGTTCTTCCCTATTTGTTAACATTTTTCTACTTTAATCAGAATTTTATGTGGATCATTCCACTGAGCTGTCACTGGTTTGATGATGACTAAGGTAAACCATTATTTATCAGTACTGGTCCTGGCGGATTTGTCTGTAGGGTCTGACACCCTTGATCACCAGATTTTATTATCTTCTGCAAGGAAGGATGATATTAGGTTCTTCTTGGTTTCATCCTATATTACATTTTTTTCAGTACTATGAAAGAGTCTAGTTCAGTCCTAGAACTATTTTGGTTCATCGTTATGCTTTGTTGTTGAGTTCTAGAAGTTCTTCTTTTTAGTTTAACTACTGTATCTATACTGATGACATTGTAGATCATGTTTTCCTGGGATTTTCAACTAAATGTATTTCCATCACTTTAAATTTATGGATGATCATCCTTATTGTGTTTCATCCTGATGCTTTCTTTCCTCTTCCTTTTACTTCTATTTTTCAGGAATGATAATTGCAAGTGTCTCAAAAAGAGTAAGATTTGGGAATTCTTGTTAATGAGAAACCTTAAATATTCCCCCCCCCCCGAAAAACATGCAGTGTTTACTGTATCTGAATATCTGTAAAAATTGACCATTTTTTATGATTGAGATGGTTAAGCAGCCACTTGGACTATTGCAATAGCTTGCTGGCAGGTCTTTCAGACTCTGTTCTCAGATCCAGAATGGTATGATTCTTATGATCCATACTTTTCTTGATTCATATCTTTCTTCTGCCTCTAGGTCCCATCTTGGCTGGATTATCAGGGTTGTTATCAATTCAGTTAGGTCGGTGCTGCTAACTTATCAGGACATCATCATCAACATCAGAATTGGAAGGGACCTTGGAGGTCTTCTAGTCCAACCCCTTGCTTAAGCAGGAGACCCTATACCATTTCAGACCCACATTATCTGCAACCATTCTTCATATTTTAGCCTCCAGCCCCCTAATCATCTTTGTTGTTCCTTTTTTGCACTCTTTCCAGAGTCTCAATATCTTTTTTATATTGTTTTATATTGTAGCAACCAAAATTGGATTCAGTATTCCAAGTGTAGTCTTACAAGGCCTTATAAAATGGTACTAACACTTCACATGATCTTGGTTCTATCCCTCTGTTGATGCAGCCTAGGATTGCATTGGCTTTTTTGGTGGCTGCAGCACACTGCTGGCTCATATTTAAATGGTTGTCCACTAGAACTCCAAGATCCCTCTCGCAGTTACTGCTATTGAGACATGTTTCACCTAATCTGTACCTGTGGATGCAAGCAGAAACAGCCAGTTATTTAAATTACTTTCTATAATTACAATTGATGTTCCGATGTACTCCCCTGGATCTGAGTTGCTTAGTTTTCCTTTGATTTAGAAAGGCTAACGTCATGTTTTTGAACTTTCTCCAATTTAATTGACCTCTACTTGAATTGCAGCTGGAGTCTGATCTTCTGAATTTTGGAGATAAAGAGTTAAAATACTTATCGTTTTTTTCTGGTGCTTTCTGAAACTGGAAAAAGTCTTTTCAGTGACAGTATTGAACACCAGTTTAAATTATGGCAACACTGAGATTAGATTATGCTTTGAAATTGAATATTATATTGTCAAACTTCTTATTGATGTAATTTTCACTTTGCTTATACTGTTCTTAGAGATAAGCAAATACCAAATGAAATAAAAATAATATTACCCAAAATGCACTGATCTGTTGAATTGGGAGTAGGGAGTGAATTATCTTAACCATTCAATCAATCTGCAGCTGAAAAACAATTGTAAAGAGAAATGAATGAAATTTAGAAAGGTTATTTGACATTATATAGATGAAAGTTATCTAAAATCCACTTCCTTGAGAATCTACAGTTCTTTAATGCTGGCAAAGTAAACTATGCCTGCAGCACATTTTGTCCTAGAAGACACTCATCGTATTTCGAAGTCACTGGAGCAGTTCCACTCCTAGTTCAGGCATTCACACAAAACAGCTTCGCAGCCAAGCAGAACATATTTTCTAGAGATTCCCAAACACAGATGGTCTGTGTTCTGCAAATAAACATCCCAATGGACACTTACTGAAAATGTCTGCATCACAGGGAAATAAATCTTAATTGTTCCCAATCTAATTGTTTGATGTGCAATGAATTCCAAGTGATAAGGGTTATAATCTATTGCATATTGTGGATGAAACCAATCCCAGCAGAAAGTTGTTTACCCATTCCAATATCTCTTTGTACTTGAACCAGGGAATTTTCAGTGAAAGACATAAGCTGTCAGCAAGACACGAGAAAGATCAGAACAAATGCAACACAGTTTCTAACTCAGCAGCAGCAGCAATAAGATAGATTTTGAGTCAATGCATAATAAAAATATACTGTCCAGAAATTTGGCAGCTCACATCAATTCATACGAACATATACATAAAATATATCCCCATCATCACTTCATTTTGCCAAAGGTAGCTTCTCTGTGATTAGCCATCCAGTCCTAGTTTTAACAGCATCACCCAAACAGTTTCATGGCATAAACTACTGGAAAATCTTAGCCAGTATAAAATGAAACAAGCCATAGAATGGATATTTTGCATATTTATGGGTCTAAAAGCTAGAATCAGAACAACTGTATTTGAAACAATGCCACACTGGTGTAGTGGGAGATGGGTCAGATGATGAATGGATGTAGATAAAAAAAGTGCAATTATCCACATGCATATATGAACATAGAGCTATGCACATGCATACACACTAGGAATATTAAAGTTCCTGTCTTTCCCCTGTAGAATACCAGTGTTTTAGCCACTACTTCAGCCAGCTTTTGGATGTTCTATTTCTGCAACTTCTAATGACCATAGAGTCTTCTAATGACTGAAACCAGAACATCAAACATTCTTCCTTTGTACTGAGAGATGATTCTATGGTCATTTACCCTTATAGAAAGAAGCTGATTTCTGCAGACTTCCTAGTTTTACCAGCCTCCAGTGAAGATTTTATAATTATACATTCAAGTTAGACATCAATTCAAGTTTTGAGTTCTGGTGACTGCCTACACAAGTCTGTAGTTTCCTTGGCAAGATTTCAGAAATGGTTTGTCCTTACCTGTTTGTCCAACCCTCTGCTCAGGCAGAAAGCCCCGTACCATTTCAGACAAATAGTTGTCCAATCTCTTCTTAAAAACTTCCAGTGTTGGAGCATTCACAACTTCTGGAGGACAATTGTTCCACTGATTAATTGTTCTGTCAGGAAATTTCTCCCTAGTTCTAAGTTGGTTCTCTCCTGATTAGTTTCCATCCATTGCCTCTTGTCCTGTCTTCAGGTGCTTTGGGGAATAGCTTGACTTCCTCTTCTTTGTGGCAACCCCTGAGATATTGGAACACTGCCATGTTATCCCTAGTCCTTCTTTTAATTAAACTAGACATATTCAATTCCAGCAACTGTTCTTTATATGTTTTAGTCTCCAATCTCCTAATCATCTTTGTTGTTCTTCTCTGCACTCTTTCTAGAGTCTCAATGTCTTTTTTACATTGTGGTGATGGTAGATACAACATAGAAATGGTTGAGATTAGGGGTGCTGAAGAAAGAAACTGGAGGCTTCATTTTGGCTGCCCAAGAACAAGCCCTGCAGATTAATTTCATGAAAGCAAAAATTCAGCATGTCAGTAACAACAGCAAATGTCACTTGTGCAATGAGAAAGATGAAACAGTGGATTACCTTATTAGTGGCTGCAGCAAAATATAACAAACTGATTATCTACAACATTATGATCGAGTTGCCAAAATCATACACTGAAAGCTTTGCCAGAAGTTTTGGTTTGAATGCAGCAAAAATTGCTGGGAACACCAGATTGACAAGGTTCTTAAAAATGAACAGGTCAAGATCTTGTGGGACTTTTGAAACCAAATAGACAGATATTTGGCCTACAACAAGCCTGACATCACTATTGTGGAAAAGAAAAAGAAGTCTGGTTCATTGATGTTGCAATACCAGGTGATACACAAATTGAAGAGAAACAACTAAATAATAATAATGAAATACCACGATCTGCAAATTAAAATTGAGCGATTGTGGAGGAAGAAATCAATGGTTGTACCAATAGAAATAGGAGCCCTTGGAGCAATACCCAAAGGGTTGCCTAGATACATGGAAATTTTGAACTTATCAGACCTGAATATTCTGGCTTTGCAAAAAAACTATCTTACTCGGAACTGCCTACATACTCCGATGTTGCCTTAACAGCTCTTAGGTTCTTGGTTAGGACTTGAACTGTTAAGTTTTTTACCAGTCTCAGACTGTGAATCGAATTGAAGATTTTATTATTGTTATTGTTATTATAACAATAACCAATAATATTAGTACATGTGGTCCTATAATTGTTGAAAAACCAAGAACATCTTAAATCTATATATTTCTATGGAAATGCTACAATTTTTATGCTCATGAAAATGTAGATTTTTTTTTTAAAAAAAAACAATGACATTTCAGTATGATGGCACCCATCTTTTGTTGAAATCTTTTGTTATTTTTTGTTTGGAACAAATGACTTCCACATGACAGACTGAATAAAAGTAAAAGTTAACACTCAATCAGAGTACCAGCTTAGAATTTTTTGTTGTTTTTAACAAATGGTGAAGTTAACAAATATTTAAAAAGATAACAACTCCCTGCAGCCTATCTGTCCATCCATCTGTCCATCCATCTGTCCATCAAGCTCTATGCTCCAGTCACTCTCAATTCATCCATCCATCCAACATTTTATTTGATTTTAAATGTGGTATAATAATAATCTGTATAGACCCTAGTCATTAAATTACTTATTCATGCTTTCAATAGCATAGTAATTCTTACTACTTTATTAGCAATCAATATTTTACAGAAGAGGGTAATATCTTTGTGGTCATGGACATTGTATTTTAAATAGTTGATGCCCATGGAATGTGAAATGATTATGAAGGACGTATCATATCAAACATACCAGCTAGGCACATCCTGCATTTTCTGACATATGTAGAAATGGATAGTTAGTTGGATGGCATATCAATAAATACAAATGTCTGGAATTTTTATTTTAAAAAAGTTAAAGGAGGTTTTTAAGAAGAGATTGGACAACCATTGTCTGAAATGGCTGGACAACCATTGTCTGAAATGGTACAGGATTTCTTGCTTGAGCAGAGGATTGGACTAGAAGACCTTCAAAGTCTGTTCCAACTCTGATGTTCTGTTATTCTGCAATTAAGAAGAGATCTTCATGCTATTTGAGGTTGGTAAACTTTTGTTCTATTTCAGGTTAGCAGCATATATTGACTGGGGAATTCTAGGAGTTGAAATATACACAATACACAATACATCTTAAAGTTGCCAAGAAAAACCCTATTCTATCTCCTGTCATGTTCCATTTCATAGATAACACTTTCCAAGAACAAACTATAAGCAGAAAAAGTCCAGTACTACTTCCAAATTGGTAGAGTTCATCCTATAAGGGAATAATAATAATCAGAGAAGCTCAATGCGTATCACCCATATAAATGAGTAAAGTTTAGATGAGTGATACACATTGAGTTTCCCTGATCCAACCATTATTCAGCAGCCAGGAATATATACCCCCAATATTAAATCTATTAAACAAGTTGCAATTAAACTAATCAGTTATTGCCAACACTTGCAAATGAATGTATCGCTTTGAATCTGAAAAACCTGATTGGTATTTGCATCAGTTTCCAAAAAGCTATAAACTGGCAATTGGACAAGGAAAGAAATAGATTCCCATTAGATTTGCATGAAGGACATTTAATATTTGAAAGTAGCAATTAAAAGAACCAATTAACCCCAACAGCTTTTGATGCTCAACCACTCAAAAACAATTTGGTTGGGAAGCTTCAATTATGTAGTTTACAGAGATCAATGAGAGTTGCAGCAAGACAAAACTGTTATGAGTATCGTGTTCTAGCAGGAACCCATAAGATAGTTGACTTTGTAGCCCTCAGCTATATAGCAGTCATCAAAATTGTCATCAGTAGGCATTAAATAAGTTTTGAGAGTCTGCCTACAACAGAGCAGAAATATATTTTGGTAGTTCAGAGAATGGAATAGCAATGGCACTTAGACTTATATACTGCTTCACAGTGCTTTACAGCCTCTCTAAGTAGTTTACCGAATCAGCATATTGCCCCCCAACAATCTGGGTCCTCATTTTACTAACCTTGGAAGGATGGAAGGCTGAGTCAACCTTGAGATGATGAGACTTGCTGGCAGTTGGCAATCAGCAGAATTACTGTATCTGGCAATACTGTATTCTAACCACTGTGCCACCACAGCTCATGAATACATATCCATCCACTGTTAAAACTATTGTATCTGTTTGTAACTTGTATCTGTTTGTAACTTTCAACGAGATGATATTGGAAGGTGTAGGACAGCACCAAGTATTGAACCAAGAAGTGGGCAAACTTATAGAATGTGAGGTCCCATGGGAATTAAATTTGGGAAAGTTATGATCACTTCAGCACCACTGCACTGCTGTTGCTTCAACACCACTGTCATGTTGCTACACTCAGTTCCAATCACGTGGTCCTCATTTCCAATGTCCCCTGACAACTTGCCAGAAATCAGAGGGGAAGCTGGCAGGAAAAGAAGCAAGAAGGGAGGATTCTCCAATTCTTCCTGCAAATAAGACATCCCCTGATAATAAGCCCAATCAGGCTTTTGAGTACATGGCAATAAGGCCAAGCGCTTATTTCAGAGTTCAAAAAAATATAAGACAGGGTCTTATTTTCGGGGAAACATGGTAGCTTTCCATAAGGAAACTTGATGGGGAAGCTAACAAAAAGTTGCTCCCACTGTCACTGATCTTTTGCCTGCCCATAGTCATTCTGTTTCGCTGAATATATTTGGAAACAATGATCCATCAGGTCACAGGTTCTCTTGTGTGTGCGGCTGTATGTGTGTAAACATACATAGACCCAGATTTTCAGTGACTTATACTGGTTTGTGACTTAATAATTGAATATGAAGGGGTTGGAGTGAGGAAGAAATAAAAGAGATGAACTTAATTTTATCAAAAAAGCAAAGCTTTTAAGCCAGCAACATGCACAAAAAGGAAGGAAATACTTTTTTCAGTTGAGCTATAGCATTAAGGCAAGAGGTAGATTGACAATAAAGCTATTGGAGCAGGGAATAGCTTCTGCCTTTTAGGATGAACTATCAACAGTAAAGGAGCAAGCAGTCAAGAAATACACCACAGACTAGAACTTGATAGAGCAGCCATGAAAGCCTTGGAAAATATATTCAAATCAGTGGTGAAATCTACTTACCTTCCCTACCGGTCCGGAAGCACACGCGTGTGCCAGCGTCACACTCGCTTTTTCACCCTCTGTGCATGCACAGAAGGCTTTGCACATGCGCAGAGGGTTAAAAAAAGAAAATGGTGATGTCCGGGTGGGTAGGCGGAGCCTCACCCTGATGCCGCTACCGGTTCTCCAAACCACGGGCGGCCACCGCTACCAGTATGCCCGTAACGGGCCAAACGGTAGCATTTCACCCTGATTCAAATGCCATCACATGTCTATGCCTACAAAGATCAGAATTGTGCAAGCCACGGTATGCCCATGACATTCTATGGAAGCAAAAGTTTATTTTATTTAAAACATTTATATAGTTGCCCATCTTATACCAAACTCTGTGCAATTTCCAATTAAGAATTAAAACAACATAAAATCCATATTAAAATTATTAAAACTTCTGACATGTAGTCAACTCATCTTATCCTATCCTAGCACTTGGGAGAAAAACCAGGTCTTCAATGATTTTTGGAAGATTAGAAGGGTAGAGGCCTTCTGAACTTCAGGAGGAAGAATGTTCCGTAAAATAGAAAAGGTAAAGCTTCCTAGTTCCCGTGTGATGACAATGTTTAAGGAAAGAGATAAGGAGCCTAGCCATGCTATATAACCTGGTAAAATAGGTAGAAGTCCTTAGGGACAGATAACCTTGCCCTGTGTCATATTGGGCTTTAAAGGTGCTAACCAGTACCTTGAATTGCACCTGGAAGGAAACTGGAAACCACTGCAATTCTTGCAAGAGACATGGTACATAGGTGAGGGGCACCCATCATTGCACTGCGGCATTCGGAACAGTGGAAGTTTCTGGGTGATCTTCAAAGGTAGCCTCATATAGAGCTCATTGCAGTAATCCAAATGGGAGATGACCAAGGCACCAGTGACAGTAATTGCTTCAGGAAAGGAGCAATTGGCACATCAGACAAATCTATGCAAAGCTCCTCCTCCCCAACTGACAATTCCATTTTCTTTTCTATCCAACTAGTATTTCATGCAAGCAAGAGCTAAATATTTTAAAAACCATTTTTTTGCAAATGATATCCTACCATGAAACATAGCAGAGTTTCCAAATAATATATAGTATTTTAAATTCAGAGAAGGACATGTTAGATTGATCCATCTCATATGAGTGAATAAAGAATGCCCTAGCCCATACCATGTCTGGCCTTCTCTCCAAGTCTAAGAAGAGCCACAATAGATATTGTTTGTGTGGAACTTAATTCCAAACAAATAAGCAAAGGGTTGTAAGTGTTTTGCTGCAACATTTTCCCACTAATCTGACCTCACCAATAAAGTGTTTGAGATAGCAGAGTCCTGTATCTGTTTAAAAACCTGTTGGCTTCAGCAGCCGCACATTAATGCAAATCTAATGTACCTGCTGGTATGATTAGCTGAATCAAATGATGGCATTTAACTAACACCTAAATAATCTTAATTAGGATCCTCAGCTCATCTTAGCACTTGGAACTCTACAGATGGATAGTCTTAATTATCAGCCTTTTGATTAGAATAACTGCTCTAATCAAGATGATGTATGCCTGATAGACAGCGTATCAGTAAATTAATGGCAGTTGTTAAGGGGAAACATAAGCAGAGGGGGAGAGAGAGAGAGAGAGAGAGAGAGAGAGAGAGAGAGAGAGAGAGAGAGAGAGAGAGAGAGAGAGAGAGAGAGAGAGACTGTCTTCTGTCTGAATCATGAGAGATAACCAAGTTAAATGATATGGGAACATAAACTGCATTCTGAAGGTAGTATTACGCTTTCATATTCTTACTGTTTCTGTGCTTTTATGAAAGCTATATTGTGCTTTTTACACACACTGTCTCCAAATGCAGGTGCTATGCATAGCTTTGATGGCTTAATAAAGTGGCATTTGTTGACAGAGCTGCAGGATAACATCCTGTTCAAAGCTAGTCACTGTGTTCATTAGATGTAACTGTCTCACTATGTCACAGTGCCATTAGGACACCAAAGTATTCCATTGCACTAGTTCAGCACACTATACAAAAACCTATCAACAAAGTAAGGAGACTCCCAATATGTGTTGAACTGTACAGATATTTTTTGTGGAAACCTTTCTACTCAAATAAAGGAGAAAGGGGCAAAACAAATGTACATAACCTTTGTAAGAGTTCTCATGGTGGACAGACCCAAACAATTTCAAGAAGAAGATATTCAAATCATAATTGCCCTAATGAATACATTTATGTGTAGTTTTATTTTTTTATTGATTTGGTGCTTTTGAATTTTGATTGGTCAGCATAGATCTCTAGATTAGGACCAGTTTAGGTTATAACTATCAGATTTGGAATGCAAATATTCAGAGGTTCACTACATGGCAATAAAAAGAAGTTTCTGTTCTTTCTGAAGCATTTTTAACACCTTTCTTTAAATTGATTGCTGTCATATAAAAAAATAAATAAGAGAAAAGTCAAAGCAAGATGATATAAAAATCAAATGCTCCATTACTGGAAGCTTTTTAAAAAAGACAAGTGGACAGTCACTTGTCTGGAATGGTATAGGGCAGTGATGGCGAACCTATGGCACGGGTGCCACAGGTGGCACATGGAGCCATATCTGAGGGCACGTGAGGCATTGCCCTGTGTCAGCTCCAGCGTGCATGTGCGCGCTTGTCAGCTGATTTTTGGCCTTCTTTTTGGCCGTTTTTGTTCCCCCCAGGCTTCAGGAAAGCCTCCTGAACCCTGGGAACAGCGAAAAACGGCCCAACAGGCCTACCGGAAGTCCAGAGGCTTCAGTGAGGCCTGTGCGCATGTGCGGGGGCAGTGCAGGGGGTTGTGCGCATGCGCAGGGGGCAGTGTGGGGGTTGTGCACATGCGCAGGGGGAGGGCATTGCATTATGGGTGTGGGCACACACGTGCACGCTATCACACGCGCACACACTCTTTTGGCACCTGAGCCAAAAAAGGTTCGCCATCACTGGTATAGGGACTCCTGCTTGTGCAGGGGGTTGAACTAGAAGACCTCCAAGGTCCATTCCAACTCTGTTATTCTGTTAAAACTATTGCATCATGGGGCAACCTTGGGAGACAATTTGTAAGCTTCCATTGTTCCACAATACCAAGGCCAGACTGAGAAAAGAACAATCCCACCACTGCATAGTAACACTGATTTTGAGATTACTGTGGTGCTCTCTGAGTTCGATCATCTGCTTGCAGAAGTTTCACTACCCAACTAGATAACATCATCAGTGATGTGGGGTTTTCTCTCTGTTAGGATCAGTAACTTCCCCTGCCAGTATAAATGGGGGTGTGGTTTTCTCCTTGGTAGTTTTGGATGGTATATATAATGTGTGTGTTTTATCTTTATGTGTCTACTCGTGGCTGAGTTCTCTGAATTCTAAGTTTCCAGGAATTAGTTTAGCATCCTAGTCTAGGATGCTCAAAGTTCCACTGCTGAAAGTATGAGTGAGTCTGTCCTTGAGTTATGTGATTAAGGAATTTTCATTGTATCTTCTAATCTAACTACTAGTGGGTACTCATGGATGTGCTCTTCTGTCTTCTGCCTGAACACAGTGGCTGTTATAGCCATTATACTTTATATTGTAGATGACTCCTGCTTTCTCTTATTAGGCTACTGAGTCTTTTAAGTAAGACTGGGTCTTACTTAAAAGACTCAGTAGCCTAAGAAGAGAAAGGCTACTGGGTCTTACTGAAAAGATATTTTAAGATATTTTGGAGAGCTGGGGTTTTTTTAGGTGTTTTGAGATACTAAAATGGCTTTCCATTAGCTTCTGCCCCACATCAATGGACTAGTTATTGCTTATGAATCTCTCTACACTGCACTTTTAGGTTGTTAAAATCTTTCTGTTTAATCGGGTTTTCTCTCCATTTGATTTATTGGGGACATCCATTAATATGTGTGTGCTGTATATAGTTATTGTATGTTGTACTGATTTTTTGTGGGATGATTTTTTTCCTATTTTTGTCATACATCAACCAGAGTTAAATTATTGAGGCAGCAAAAAAATATGATAAACAAATGAATAAATGCTCTGAAGGGTATTAATAATTAAATGGGCACTTAATCAAGAATTCATTCTTCCAATAGATATTCTGTCCATCAGTGATATTCATGTCCATCACGTAAAGATGTGGCTTTGAGAAACTTTTGCCGTCTTTTGTTTTACATCAGCATGTGAACAAACTAATTACACTATACCTGACAGATACAGTACATTTTTTAAGAAAGCTGTGCCAGACTCACATAGATTACATATGCAATCCATAATTAAGAATATTAAATTGCTAAATCATATGTAGCTCTTCATTTGACAAATGAAAGAATCTCCGTATTTTAAATGAATTAATATTTAATAAACACTTTTATATGGCTTGATTAAGTGCCCATTTAATGCCTATTTGAAGTAATTAACCATTTCCAATTTACATCTACCAAATGAGAATATGACACAACCTTAAAAAGCTGTGTGCAGGTGCGAAAGGGTGGCATAGAAATAATAGGTCTCTATAAAACCATGCATTTTTAGAGTAATTTCCTTTTTCTTAACAAAGCTAAAAGGTGAGGGGGAAAGCTTTGATTTATGTACTGTATCTTTGCAGTACTAATCTAAGCCACTTTTTGCTTATCAAAATTCAATGATTTAAAAAATTCAGATTCTGGCTGTTGTTTTTTAACATATATTTTATTAGATTTTTACAAAACAATACAATTTTGACTTCCATCCTTCTTTCTATAAGGTAATTGCCATCTTATTCTTCCCCTTCCCTTTTAATCTTCCCTAATCTACCAGTTTTATCTTTTCTTCTTTCAGCCAAAAGTCCATATAAGGCTTCATTTAAAAAAAAATCTTAATCACTTTTTTCCTGACAGAAAATGCAATTTGGGCTACACAAACTGAGAATGATCTTTGGCTTATGTTTGATTTACTTTAGTTAATTTATGTAACCTGACTTCAAGCAGACACAATTTTCAGAAGTCACAAAAGTAATATCAGCTCTTTGCAAATCAGTGGTCTATTATTTTGAATAGAAATGGTCAGGAGCTTTTTATACAGTTTATGTAGTCCTGCATCAAAAGTATTCTGCTTTTCTAAATTTGCTGTCCACATAAATGACCTTCCTTATCTTAAAAACAGGAGGAAAGACTTTTCATACACTACAGAAAGGGCTTCTCGCTTAACATAAATGACTTGGCAGGGATTTTCAGTCCATCACAGTTTTCTCATTGTATTTTTTTTTCATTAGAGGTATGCAAATCACTCCTTATCCAAAGAAGATATTAAAGCACCATTTCTATTTAAAACACCAACATATTGATTCAGTTTAGGAAAAGGTGTTTTTGCACATCAAACTAAGCCAATGAGTAGATTCAAGTCATAGATTTGATCAAATTGCTTCTGAAGTGAATCTTCACACAGTCATAACAGAGTTGTTCATAACTCTGGCACAGTTACAACTAACCTTTGATGTATATACATAAAGTGATTTATATGTGAAGTGCCCCTTATAGATCTAAAGTGATATTTCAAAGAACTACTGATCCAACTTAATTGTAACCCTGTTCCTTTTTGGCTGATTTCGGGTACCATTATTACTAAATATTCAAAAAGGAAAGTCAAAACATGGACGTCCTCCTGCAGCACTCTGCCAGTCAAAACGATACTGCATGAGGCCGTCCAGGCCAAAAATGGGGCATGTGAGGTCCTTGCGCAGCCCCTCCATGCCCCTTTTTTGCCATCAGGGTGCTGCAGGAGGCCATCCAGGCTGAAAACGGGCCACACAGGGGTCTCTGGCACCCCCACATGCCCCGTTTTGTCCATCCTCTCTCCCCCCCCCCACCAGACCATAGAGGAGAACTACAATGCTGATCCAGCCTCGAAGAAATCCAGTTTAACACCCCTGTCCCATAGTGTTCATGCAATATTTTGAGCATCACTCAAATAAATCATTATTCTAATAATGACAATACCGAACCCTAGTGAAGGATTTGTCAGTAATGCAGAATTAGAATGTGACGCCTGGGAAATTACACAAGTTTCAAAAAGTATAAATATACAACTTACTTCTCAAGTAAAAGCTTACATTTGCAGGCATCCTAATTACATTTTGCCTTTTAATTAGGAAAGTATATTGGTTTCAAGTATATTTAACATCAAAAGGCAATTACAAAGAAAATGTGTGTATCTATGTATGCATCATGAGTAATACACTTCACACTGAGTCAACAACAATAAGACTAACTACTAAGGATCATCAAAGTAATTTAGTTAACTGAACAGATTATTTTTCATAAAAATAGAACAAAAGGTTTATCCATGGGTATAATTGTTAGTAAGATGTTTAAAAAAAGAAGTATATTAAGAAATATTGCAGAGTGATGTTTCTCAAAATAATAAGAATTTTGATGTTTCTCAAAATAATATTTCTTGGAACAGTAAGAAATTAATTTTATGATGCCTCTCTGCATGCAACAGGAGAGACAAGTACTGTAGTTAATCCTAGTCTTTTTGCTCAAAAGAAGTTCTGGAGATTGATTAGTATTTCCTTTAGAAAGGGAATGCAGTTGTAGTAGAGATGAAATATCATCATGATAAATCCCAGAAATTTAGATAAATTTGAGTAATTTGAACAAATTACCATGTTCTTGAGATGGAACAAATGATTCTAATCTGCATTACCATGATTCAAAAGTATATGCAATTATATGCAAAGTTTTGGTTCCAATATTTTCCTCTGAAGCTCTGGTACACAATCTCCCCAGGGCTAGATTAAAAAAAAAGCCAGAACTGGATTTAATGATCAATTCAAAACTACCCTGCCTTGATTTTTTTTAAAATAGGAGAGAGCAGAGGAAAATTCTATCAAGCTTGCGAGATTCTGCTATTACACCCTACACCAGGGGTAGGCAAACTATGGCTCTTTGAGGACCTGTGGACTTCAACTCCCAGAATTCCTGAGCCAGCCATGCATGCATGGCTGGCTCAGGAATTCTGGGAGTTGAAGTCCACAGGTCCTCAAAGAGCCATAGTTTGCCCACCCCTGCCCCTACACCAAAAGAGTAACTGTAAATCAAGAGGTTCAAAGCTAAAGCAAGACAACCTTACAGCTTGTGAATACTTATTGGATTTTCAATTCTATGGGTTCCTCAGATATTAGTGCTTAAGAATCCAAATAAATAAGAGTCATAAAAGGTTTCCTGTGCTCAGCAGTCAAACAGAGAGGAGAAACCTTGGTTATGTTTCTATTGTGGAGCTCCTGGACGTCTGGTCCAAACTTTTACCACTAAAGTATAGAAGTGCCACACCTGTGTAACTGCAGGACATGTAACAATTAAGTCTCTGAATCACTCCAAAGCCTTATATTCAGGAAACTTTGAAGTCCCCCCACCCAATCAAGAGCTCAACAGGGAGGCTTCAGACAATTAAGATTTCAGACAACTGACAGCAGGCAAGCACATGTTATTCTCCTTCTTACTCTCATTCAATCTCAAGTTTAGAATATTACTGTCAGCCCTTATAGATGCAGATGCCTCAGCACATTTCAGCAGTGAGTCTACAGTGCAGCTGTTAAGATTGTCCACAGTTATTAGATACTTGTGGAAATGATTGACAAGTTGGCATTCCAAGCTGGTCCTGTTTTGCAACATGTAACAACTGTCCAACTGACAATAAATTATAACATAGAATTTTTGCTACTCTGTGTTACTGGTCCCTTACATGTTCCCATTGTGCTGGGTATTGATTGACTGCAAACTCATAATCCAAAGTAAGGAACAATTTCTTTTCCATCTCAGTTATATCAACACCACTAGCCGCCTTTCTTTCTCTTCAGTTCAGGTCTCTGTATGTCCTCTCTTGCCTGAAAAGTGTAGAGTTTGGTGATATTCGTGAGGAGGTGTAAGCAATGGCAGTGCTTCTTCATTGAATGTGTGACTGTACAATCCAAATTGGAGCCCAAACTTCAGCTAAACGATAATATTTTTCTGGTAACTTAAGGGCAATTTAAACTGTTGAAAATAATCTGGGCAATTGACTCTTAAGAGGGAGATGCCAAGTATCTTCAAGACTGTTTTTTTCAGTCTCAAATCAACCTGTCCAACTTGTATGAGCCAGGAGAATTTTGGCTTTGAGAAAATCTTCAGTATCTATTGTAAAGGGGGCTGAGGGACACTTCTGTTGCTTTCTAATGCTTGTGCCTGAACCATAGAACTGTCATGGCTGCAAATCGGCTGGCTTCGCAACCCCTGCTCACAGCCAAACATCTAGCAACAGTGGGACGGATGCAAGGAGGGATTGAGGGAGGGATTTAAAGGAATGCCAAGAATGCCGGCTCAAAGCCTGGGACAATGCCACCCCCCAAAGGTCATTTGTCTGCCAGAATGGAAAGCCTGTTCCCCAAACAAAAAGGAATCCAAGTGATTGGACAGTGAATAACAACTATGGGCAGGCCAAGGGAGAAAGGGAAAGCTAATCATGCTTTTTGTGCGTGAAAATATCAGAGCTGGCTTCGCTTTTCTTCTGTAACCATTTAAGCTCCAGTAAAGTGTACTCTTGGTTAAACAATGGCCCAAGAGTCTTTCTTTGCTAATTAAATGAATGGGATAGTTGACAATTCTTCTTTACCATATTGTAAATGGAGCTGAAGGACACTTTCTAATGTTTGTACCTGAACCATAGAACTATCTCTCAGTTGATATCAAATTGGCTCTCATATTACTGGCCTTCTAGAATTTGTTAGCAACTGAATTATTCCAGAGGGCCTATAATGACCGAGAGGACATCAAACTAGGATACATGGGTAATTTATGTGTTTGGCATTTCATACCTGTACTTTTATATTGATTTTTTTTAAGGTATATTTTATTATATTATTATATTTTGTTGTAAACCCCCCAAGAGTTTGGTTGAAGCATGAATAAATTCAATACATAATACAATACATAAATAAACATCATTCTATTTCTGCGATGAGTACCCTTGAAGGAATTTTGTGATCAGAAGAACTACAGTAAGGTAATTCTTTAGAAAAATAAGAATTCTGCCTACATAGTAACAGCTACATTGTTAAATCTTTCTTAGTTAGGGGAAAGAAAGAGAGCCGCATGCCTCTGAGTTTTTAATGTTATAGGGAAAACCCACAATCAGAATTGAATTTGTTTTCCTATATTACTCTTCAGAGCTGACAAAAATTGAATGAACTCTGCAATAATTCAGATATATAAAGTTTATTTCTTGAGACCTGGAACTAGTTCCAGAAGTGATTCTGGAAGTCTCTCCATAGCTTGGCATCTTATTACAGGTAGTCCTCAACTTACAAAAGTTTGTTTAATGACTGTTCAAAGTTACAACAGTACAGAAAAAAGTGACTTATGACCATTTTTCAGAGTTACAACCTTTGTAGCATCCTCATGATCACATGATCAAAATTCAGATGCTTGACAATTGCTTCATACTTAAGGTTGTTGCTGTGTCCCAAGGTCATGTGATCACTTTTTGCTACCTTCTGACAATGTCAATGGGGAAGCCAGATTCACTTTACTAACATGTTACTATCTTAACAGTGATTCACTTAACAACTGTGGCAAGAAAGATAATAAAACTCACTTAACACATGCCTCACTTAAGAACAGAATTTTTGGCCTCAATTGTGGTCATAACTCAAGGACCACCTGTATTCAAGAAATCTAGGTTTCTGCAAATTACTGTACAATCTTATTCACTTCCCTTGGTTTTTCCAACTATCTGGTTTAAATGTCTGATTTATACACAATAAGCTATATAAATAAGGGGTGTTCATGGGTGGCATCAAATCATAGGCTCAACCGGCAACAAAAGCTCCAACCCAGGGGCAGGTTGCTCCTCCGCAGCTACCGGTGTGCTGCACGCACATCGCCATGTTGCGGGCATGGGTGTGCTCACTACATGCGTGCGCCCCCTCACACGATTTTGCTTCCATGCATGTGCGGAAGCAAAATCTCGCTGAAATCTCGCACACATGCATGTCCCCTCGTGAGATTTCAGCAATTTTTTGCTTCCGCTCATGCGTAGGAAGCAAAAAAAAAGCCAAAAAATTGCCAAAAAATATGGCGGACTGGCAAAGACTGCACCGGAGCCGCTGCGCGCAAATTGCACAATCGGCGACTCCCTTCCGGAGCTGCTCACTGGACCGCACCGGTAGGAACCCACCTCTGCTCCACCACTTTTTAATACATCATGCACATCACACAGTGTTTCCCCCCCTTCCTTCTTTTTATGTACATTATTTCTCTGCATTTTGAGATAATTAAGAAACTGAGAAACACATTGTTAAACACCTCTCCCAACAAGAAAATGATTTCCATTAATTGTTGGATAAATGCAATCAACTTCTGTTCTCATGTTTTTTGCTCTCTTATTTTCTTCAGACAGTTTTTTTTAAATGATCTCTACTAGAAATATCTCAGTATTTATACTTTAGTAAGTTGGGCACAATTCAGGAAAAAAAAGATTAAATCTACAGTCTGCTAGATTAGGAGCACCTGCTTAGTGAATTAAATGTTACTCAAATAATTATTCAGTTGCATTGCAAATATAAATTTTATTCAACCAAACATTGAAAGTCTGGACAAGCATCTTCCTTTCATTAGCTGATATGACTAACATACTGATAACACACTATACTAAAGGACACAATCTAGATATTATCAAACATATTTGAGCAAGATTATTTCTTGCAGTGTTACCATTATCTGAGTGGAGTTATCCAGGTGCAACGTGAATGATGATTTAAAAAACCCTCATAAAATAATTGTATGAAGAATGACGATGGGAAAAAAATATGGTATTTTAACAATGTGTGTGCATTCGTAAAAGTCTCCCCAAATGGTTAAATGTATTTATTTTAGATTAAATCCAATTGACCTTTTTAATAAAGGATAATGTACAACGAAAGTCAGTCTCAACTGGCAATACAGATAATTTTTCCCCTGTAACTTGTATATAACTGAGTAATCCATGAGGATTTTAAGAAAGCTGATTAAAAATATATCAAAATGATTGCAAGCCTGTACCATATACCAATGGTGCTGGTCTTAAACCCATTTCCCCAATCCAGCTTCAGCTATTCAATAAACATTTGTTTTCATGCATGACTAAGATAGCATTTCTTTCTCTAGGAATAGGAGTGAAACAAACCATTGAGCAAATCTCCTTTTCATGCCCTTTTGGAGTTTGAGAAGAAACTGTGCATATATCTGTTTAATATAAGAGAGAAGGTAGACTTGACTTAAACTCTTGACACAACTTGAGAAGCAAGGATAGAGAGAGTATGAGGGATCCTTGGTGCTCTCTGAGTTTGCTTGCTTTCTTGCAGACGTTTTCTTTGGGTAATGAAATGTCTGCAAAAAAAAACCCAAGCAAGCTCAGAGAGCACCAAGGACCCCACATGTCAACCCTAAGGTACAAATATTCTCCTTTATTAGTAAAGAAAGAGCACTTTTTTGCTGACCTTCTACCCTGTCCCCCTCTCTAACATGTAGGAATAGGAGGGGAGTTACCAAACTTCTTTAAAGTCCACCAACCCAATGACTTTAGCTTCATGCTTCCCAGAATGCCCTTATTTAAAGACTATTTCAGGGGAGGATTTTTATTTTTTTGGTTCAGATTGCCCTTCATAGAAAAAAAATGTAAAAATTTAAAAGGCAGAAGGTAGTTTGATTGATAGATGTATTTGTTTTTGTGGCCAAAATGAGCAATTTAGAAACAGTCATGGCTTAAAACAGTAATGTACATAAAACGTCACTTTAAACTTTCAACCAATTGTACCATTTTTCCCAAATCATAAAAAATTCCGTTTCTTCCTTATCTTGTAATTCGATGGTCAATTTGCTCATTTCTGCGCAATCCGGTATTTTTGTAATTATTGCTGAGCTTGGAGGAACCTTTTCGCTTTTCTAATATTGGGCATAGGTAATTCTGGCTGCTGTTATTATGTTCAGGAGAAGATATTGACTGTTTTTTTTTTGTTTTCCCTTTTGTAATTCCCAGCAAAAACAGTTCTGGTCTGAGTTCAACGGGTTGTTGTGTGATTTCTTTTATCCATTTCTGAATCTTTTTCCAAAACTTTCTCGCTTCTGGGCACGTCCACCATATATGATAGTATGTCCCCAAATTCCGATTGCATTTCCAGCACTTTGCAGATGTGTTTGGATACATTTTTGCCAGTCTTGCTGGAGGTAGGTGCCACCTGTAAAACATTTTGTACACGTTTTCTTTATATTTAAATTAAGTGAAACAATAAGTGAGAAACATAAAAATGTAATACAAGACAACAGGTAGCTAGATCTCAATGGACAATTAGGTTGATGAAATTACAAATAGAATACAATTAAGGAATTGTACCATCGGTACCATCGCTATAACGGTACACAACGCTACAAAAAATACCAACATCAATGGTTTATGTTTTTTTATGTTAATCTATGCATTATGTATAGATGTTATGTAGAGTAAGATGTATGTTTGTTTTGTATATATGTATATATCTGTGTTTTTTTAATCATTTAATAAAGATTATTTTTAATTTTTTTTAAAAAAAACTTCACTTTAAAAAGGTTTAGCTTCTCTTGGATGGAAAAGGATTTAAGTTAATGTAGAAATGTGTTCATGTATAGTCTCTAGGATCATTTGGTTAAAAGTGTGGAAAAATGATGACCTTCTGGAAAAGGACACAATCTATTCTTTTATCTACAATCTACAAAATGCATAACATTTTATCTTTAATGGGTTCAAGGACATTGGACATCATCCCCCAAAGAACTGTGCATTGGGAAACATTGAAGGCATCCTCAGGCTAACATACTAGTTCTCTTTTCCCACTGCAAAATCTTTTCTGTTTAAAGCTAGATGTTTTTTTTAATTGAGGTGTGAAAGACAAACTGCTTGATTTATTGATAATATTGTGAAAATAATATCACATTTGGATAGGCTAGAAACAGCTGCCTACCCTACAAGCTGCTTTCTGTAACTGAAACCATAAATCCCTGGAACTGTGTATTAAAATAGTCAATGGAATTTTTTGTAAGATACACTCATTTATATCCATTAAAATCTTGCTGTAAAAGCAGGACTCAGGCTTGTCTAAGAAGGTGCTCAGGTGTCCTATTGATTCTCCAATTGCTCTGTGTCATTTAAAAGGGACATCAAAAACTGTAACACAGAACATTATCACCACTGATCTCTTTTTCAAATATCCTCCTTTCACCTTATGTTCTGTGTATGACAAGCAAGCATTTGAAAGCTTTTCAAGGTCACCAACCAGGATCCCCTTCTGGATTGCTGGTGAGTCTTCAGCAGTTGCTTCCTGAAAGAAGCACACTTTTGCAAAAAAAAAAAAAAAAAGTAGACAGTGTTCCTTTCTTATGATCTAAAATTGAATGGCTCCATTACCCTATCTAAAAAAATAAAATTCAACATAGATAAAAGTAAAGTTTTACACGTAGGCAACAAACCCAACTGTATAGGTACAAACTAGGTGAAACTTGGCTTAATGCCAGTAACTGCGAGCAGGATCTTGAATCCTAGTGGACAATCACTTAAATATGAGCCAACAGTGTGCTACAGCAGCCAAAATAGCCGAGGTGGCGCAGTGGTTAGAGTGCAGCACTGCAGGCTACTTCAGCTGACTGCTAGCTGCAGTTCGGCTGTTCAAATCTCACCAGGCTCAAGGTTGACTCATCCTTCCATCCTTCTGAGGTCGGTAAAATGAGGACCCAGATTGTTGGGGGCAATATGCTGAACTCTGTAAACCGCTTAGAGAGGGCTGTAAAGCACTATCAAGCTGTATATAAGTCTAAGTGCTATTGCTATTGCAGTGCAATCCTAGGTTGCATAAAATAGAGAGATAGAATCAAGATCACATGAAGTTCTAATACTGCCTTATAAAGCCTTAGTAAGACCACTCTCGGAATACTGCATACAGTTTTGGTCATCACAATATAAAAAAAAGGATGTTGAGATTCTGGAAAGAGTGAAGAGAAGAGCAACAAGAATGATTAGGGGGCTGGAGGCTAAAACATACCCAAAAAAAGGTTATAGGAATTGGGTATATCTAGTCTAATGAAAAGAAGGATTTGGGGAGATATGATAGCACCGTTCCAATATTTAAGCGGCTTCTACAAAGTGAGAGGGTCAAACTATTTTCCAAAGCACCAAAAGGCAAGACAAGAAACAATGTATGGAAAATAACCAAGGAGAGAAGCAACCTAGAACTAAAGGGGGAAAAACAGTAAGAGTAATTAACCAATGGAATAGCTTGCCTTCAGAGGCTGTGGGTGCTTCATCACTGGAGGCTTTCAAAAAGAGACTGGACAACCATTTGTCTGAAATGATATAGGATCTTCTGCTTGACCAGGAGGTTGGACTAGAAGACCTCCAGGTTCCTTCCAATTCTATTATTCTATGTTCTATCTTATCAGTTCAGAGTAGAATTTATCATTGGCCACATGGAAAATGTCTACAAACATCCCATTGTTTTCAACCTAATTTATTTTTCCTCAAAAGAACACCCTCCTCCACCATTCTCTTCATGCTATACTAGATCAGGGGTGGGTTCCTCCTGGTTCGGACCGGATCGTCCGAACCAGTAGCGACCCGCTGGTGATGACATGGATCTGGTTCGGTCGGTGCCAGTCCATGGGCGCCGCCATCTTTTGGGGGGGAGATTTTTTGCAAATTTTTCCCTATTTGGATGGCTTCTCCTCTTCCGCTGCTTGAAAAATGGCCCGGCCACCTGCCCCTGGGTTAATACTGACCTTCATTTCTTCACCCGAAGCACAGCTGATCAGCTCCTGATTCCTGCTACTGAGCATGCATGGAAGCCAAACGCACGCGAAACGCACGCGAAACGCCGTGATGCGAACTGGTGGCGAAGGTAAGTGAAATCCACCCCTGTACTAGATGGAGTAATGAGGTTGTACACAAGGACATCTAAAAGCGTGCTTGGAGTTTTATATATGTAAGTGCTTAACCATGCATTTTGGGTGTTTGTTTCTGATTTGATTTCTTTTTATTTTAATTTTTTGTAGTGAGCAAAGTTAACTACTAACTTTTACTAAGTTGGCTATTAACTAGTAACTAAGTAACTTTTCATTAAACATATCAACCAAACTCCTGATTAGCCATGCAGAGGCATTCCAAGAACTTTCATGACCCTTGGCTCTAGCATGCCCATTCTCTAGAGTGCAATCTGTTTATAATTAAAATGAAATTTAAGAGGGGGACATTGGCATTACATTTGAAAATTCTAGAGATAAACCAATAAATTTAAGAATGACTTAAACGTGTGAGTCTCCACTGTAGAATTCAGGGAAATGTAGATGTTTTTCAGATGTTCAGCCTCTTATTTTGTGATTATCATCACTGAATGAATGAAAATACTCTTATTTATTTGTTTTCTGAAAAGGAGAGAGAAAAGAGGGGGGGGGATATTTATCTCATGATGGTTGGGAGACCTTCTCCCCCCCCCAGCTCCAGATACAAGAAAGAAAGACCAGCAGTTTGGAAGTTTGAAAACAGTTGAAGAAAGTGCACTAAAGGATTTGATTATTTGCAAGAGGCATTCCTGCTTTTAGAAAATGATCTGTTGTCAGGACTCCGGTTCTGCTTGAGGAGGGGGGGGGGAATCATGTGCTGTTTTTCTTTACTTGTGAAAAGGAATAAATTATTCTGTGCACTGATTTGCTATTATCTGCAATCTCAGTGTTCACCCCTCATAATTGCTTACATATGACATCTCTGATAAGCCTTTTTCCTAATAAGCAGGAAATAAAATTAACTCTCCTGGAAGATCAGTCATTGAACCAACCTGGAATAAATATAGCAACTTCATTTTCACTCTCTCTTTCTGGAAACCTGTCAAGCCAGCTGTTGGAATTGCTGCTAGTTTAGAACAAAACTCTTGTTCTAGCTTTTTAAAGTTGTATGCAGAATAGGAAGAATAGCAGTCAAATCTCTGAAGACTTGCTAATAAGAATATAATATTACCTTTAGCGTTTGGGAAGTTTGTTCTTTATTAAATTATAGGTTTTTAAAAACCCCGAGTTTTGTACTCAGGCTGTTCAAAATTAAACTGAAAAAGTAAATTTAAACTTTAAGAGAAATTTTAAACTTCCAGAAAATTAAACACTAAGAAAACACTGGGCAGTCATTTGTCCAGAATAGTATGAAGATTCCTGCACTGGGTTACACTAGAAGACCTTCCATGTTCCTTCCAACTTTTATGATTCCATAAAATTCAGAAACATTTTGATCCTTATTTTGGCATCCTTTGGCTGCATACAGTTATCTAGTCCCAGCCAGTTCTCCAGACAGGAAAGAGAAGTTCAAAATAGGCAAGATGGTGGACAGAGCATCATTCTATACACACCTTGATTTTGTTGTTGATGATGATGATGCATGAATGTTTTTTTCTTAACATGCAAACTTTACAAAAGGTTTCACACTCATAGTGTCAGTTAGTGAGAGTTAGTGTCAGTGAATGTACTTGGATTTAAATTAAATATTAAATATCAATATCAATAAGTCAGAATAGAGTAGAATAAGGTGACCAGATTTTAATATTTGTAAAGCGGGACACCATTGACGGGGGGGTGTTCTAGGGGAGCAAGACGGGAGGGGTCCGTCTCTCTTATCTCGCAGCCCATCCACGTGAATAAAGGTGGAGACACAAATCCAGGATTGCTTTGCTGCAGCTTTGTGCACCCCCCCAAACACCCCCCCTTCATCGCAGCCCTTACCGCTGCTCTCGCTCCCTGCCTGGCTGCAGACTCCGCCTGCCTTCCCGAAGCAGCGCTGCCGCAGTTCACTTTTGTTTCATGGCAGGAGAAGGAAGAAAGCGGGCAGCGAGAGCGGCAGCCTCTTCCAAGCGCAGGCCTGGCCATCTCCCCACACGGAGGGCTGCTGCCCGGCTGGCTGGCGGCGGCTTCTGCAATGGAGGCAGCACGCAGCTGTGAAGAACCCTCACCACCCGCCCTCCCGGAGCACCACAGCCACGGTTTGCCATGGCTGGGGCTCGCCTCTGCTGCGTCTGGCCCAGAGAGGGACAGCGGCAGGAGAAGGAAGAAAGCAAACCGCGGCTGTGGTGCTCCGGGAGGGGGGTGGTGAGGTTTCTTCACAGCCGCGTGCTGCCTCCGTTGCAGAAGCCGCCACCAGCCAGCCGGGCAGCAGCCCTCCGTGTGGGGAGACGGCCAGGCCTGCGCTTGGAAGAGGCTGCCGCTCTCGCTGCCCGCTTTCTTCCTTCTCCTGCAGCGAAACAAAAGTGAACTGCGGCAGCGCTGCTTCGGGAAGGCAGGCGGAGTCTGCAGCCAGGCAGGGAGGGAGAGCAGCGAGAGCGGCGGCCCCTTCCAAGTGCAGGCCTGGCCCTATACCCACACGGGGGGCTGCTGCCCACCCGGCCACCAGCGGCTTCCGCGCCGCACTTGCTTGGTGGGACTTTTTTGAAATGCCCCAGGATGCGGGTCAAATTATTAAAAAGTGGGACTGTCCCGCCAAAAGTGGGACATCTGGTCACCTTAGAGTAGAAGGGACCTCGGAGGTCTTCTAGTCCAACCCCCTGCTCAAGCAGGAGATCCTATACAATTTGAGACAAGTGGTTGTCTATCTCTTCTTAAAAACCTCTAGTGATGAAGCATCCACAACTCCTGAAGGCAAGCTGTTCCACTGGTTGTTTTCACTGTTAGGTGGTTTTTCCTTATTTCCAAGTGGCTTCACTCCTTGATCAGTTTCCATCCATTGTTTCTTGTCCTGCCCTCTGGTGCTTTGGAAAATAAGTTGATCAAGTTATTTTCCAAAGCACCAGAGGGCAGGACAAGAAACAATGGATGGAAACTCCATTTGGCAACTCTCTTTGTGGCAGCCCCTCAAATACAGGAATATTGTAATCATGTCACCCTTAGTCCTTCTTTTCTCTAGACTAGCTATACCCAGGTTCCTGCAGCCATTCTTCATATATTTTAGTCTCCAGCTCTTAAATCATCCTAGTTGCTCTTCTCTGCACTTTTTCCAAAGTCTCAACATCTTTTTTGTAATGTGGTGACCAAAATTGGATGCAGTATTCCAGCAAACTTTGCCCACTAGTTAATATTATTAAACTGTGTATGTGGCCAGTATAGGTGTACTGTGCAAAGTCAACCCAGATTGGTCACTTAAGAGTATGATATATTTTATGACTCCAAACACTGGTTAATTCAGTAACTAAACTAAGTATATTTTTGTGTGAATATAACCATACAATATGATTTTTCTATGTCAGTGAGTTTACATAAAAGAGGGAGGGAGGGAGAGAGAGAGAGAAAAGAAAAGAGAAAAGAGAAAAGAGAAAAGAAAAAAGAAAAAAGAAAAGAAAAAAGAAAAAAGAAAGAAGAGAGAAGAGAGAAGAGAGAAGAGAGAAGAGAGAAAAAAGAAAAAGAAAAGAAAAGAAAAGAAGAAATGGTCATATAAGAGTCCCAAGTACACCTTATGTCTCCTCATTAAAATGACCTGTGAAGTTTGCTAGAAGAAAAAATAACAACTTCCTTTCCTTTCCGCTCCATTTCAGACAGAGGTGATCTCTCCCTATCAGATGACCTCAAAAAGATTAAGAAAAGGCTATCATTACTGCAGATCGAGCTTCATCATCTCCACACACCCACAACCAACTCTCTGAGCCTTTTCCTTAATCTTGCCCTGAAGGACCAATTTGGTGTGTCATGAAAGGTAATTGAAGCCTGCTCCCCTCTGGAGAGGAATTACTTAGTTGCCACCAGGACACACTTTGAAAGCCCTACTTCCAGAGAAAGGAAGTGCTCCCTTAAATGCTTTGACCAACCCAGACCTGACCCAGACTACTTCAGGGATTCTCTCCAAATATGGCTTTTCAGAACTCCACAAAAGGCCAAAGTTCAATACCATCAACACAACCTTTCCCCTTTCCCTTTTTAAACAGACTCCAGCTCTAGTTTGCCTTCTGATCCTCTTGTGAAGTCTCCCGTGTGTCTCATGCAAGTCTGAAAGATTTCTCTTCTGTTTGTTCCCAATTTGCCTAATCTAAGAATCTAAAGAGACTTTTATTGCTGAGTCCCATTTGTGTAATAAAGGCTTTACATGTGTGCATACATCACTTGATGATTTCATTATAAGAAATGAGCTAATCACACTGAAAAACATATGGAAGACAATATGGAAATTATATCTGTGTGACTTGATCTTGTTCATGCATCCAAGGTCTTAATTTCACATTGAAGTCCTCAAATGAAGGGCACATGTGTGCCCCTAATAGAAAATAAAAGTGGGAGGTTAAACCAAATTAGATGCATTATTTCTCAAATTTAATTGATTTAAATCCTGATTAATGTTTCTCATTCATCTCCATGTGTTTTGAGAGTGCTACTAAGATGTAATCTTATATACAGCCAAAATAGAGCTCAATAAACTTGGATGGCACCAGTTTAGGAAGGGCTGAAAAACAAAATTAAAGTCTGAGACATTTTGTGTGTGTGTGTGTGTGTATCTCATACAAATTTTTTTAGAATGAGGTTTTAGAAAACAAAGACTCTGGTATTAAAAGATGCTGCTTTGATCTGAGGAGTCCTATAAAGAAAATTTCATGGCAGAATCACCCAGTGTTCTAGTGAGGATGTGGACTCCGAGGGCAGATAACAGAGAGACTAAAGATGCTATCCAGAAAGTTGACAATAGGTCTGGTCACTGCTGATGGTATGCTGATCACCTGTTTGTCAGTTGCAGCTCCGTACAGAGATGGAAATGAGAAGGGCAAACTGGTGATGGTGTGCTTAGGCCACCCTGGATACTCTACCTGTTAATCAGCCCCTGATTTGCCAAATGCATTAGGTATGTCATTAGTAATATTCTGAACTAAAAGAGTTTCACATGGAAGAAAAGTTCCTAAAATAGTTGGAAATATCTTAGATATTCTGATGAAACTTAAATCCACCTGCTAAATCAACCACTCTCCAAAAAGGAAGAATCGATGTGCTTTTGATGTCTTCTACTGCTTCTTCCTAAATCTGTAGTAGACAAGCAGGATCACAATCTGCTTTTTCCCCATACTCATGAAGAAACCTTTGCTCTTGGGTGTGATTTTGGAGGTAGGAAACATTAATGTGTACGATTTATATTCGTTCCTAGCAGTTCCATAAACAAATACCAGTAATTTGAACTGCACCATCATGATATTTTAATGGCTGCAGTTTCAATATATTATGGTTGGTCACGGTCAGTCAGATGATTACACGAGATTTGGTATTTTTATCCAACCAGAACTTGAGATAGACATATGTTGGTTGTTTGATGGTGTTAAAGGTATCTATCATTGCAGGATATAAGCAGTTCCAACCAAAGCTCCCTTTTGCAATTGAGTGATGGTGATTTTGTCAATGTCAATGTTGCAAATGTTTTGGAAACGCACTAAATATGCCTATTACTTTTAATACTACTGTATTTTTCTTTCTTTTTCCACAGTCATTCTACTTCTATTTGCAGGTCTTGGTATTTTGTTATTTTTTCCAGTTCTTTCTCTTCTATTCTGCTGTCTTCAGGTACTGCCATGTCCAATATCCAGACTTCTTTCTCTTTCTTATCAACAATTGGGAAGTTATTTGGCAGGTGCTTGTCTGTTTGAATTTAAAGTCCCAGAGCACTTTAGCTTCTTTATTTTCTATTACTTTCTCTATTTTGTGGTCCCACCAATTCCTGTTTGCAGGCAAATGGTATTTCTTTGCAGTTATTCCAGTGAACATGGCTGCTACTTTGTTATGTCATTGTTCATCGTCAGTCTGTGCAATCTTCTTGCAGCAGCTAATTAAATGGTCTACTGTTTTTTTCAGCTTCTTTACAGAGGTGGCATTTGCTGTTTGTTGTTGTCCTCTGAATTCTGGCTTTGTATGCATTTGTTTTTAAGGGTTGGTCTTGTGCAACCAGAATTAGCCCCTCTGTCTCGATCTGCTCTTAGTCATTGTCAGGTCTTGTTATCTGATTTGCCTACTAGTTCTTTTGTGTATTGGCCATGCAATACTTTCCTTGCCATGTCTTTTTTTCTATTCTTCATTTGGTCTTTCTTGTAGGCCAGTTTTTTTGTCAGCCTGGAGGTGTTACTTGGAACCCTGACAGTTTGCTCCCTTCCGTATACAATAAGCCTTCATGGTATATTAGCTTCAGTCCATCTTTTTTCACTATCCTTCATATATTCTTTCAATGCCCTGTTTTCTTCTTCAACTGGTGTACTTGCAAGATTCCACCCCTCCTATTTTCCTTGGTAAATAGAGCCTGTGGATGAAGGACATAATTCACTGTCATTGTCATTGTCAGCTGTTAATTCCCTTGATGGTATTTCCTCCACTGAGTTTGGACTTTAAGATCTTCATTCTCATGATGTATTCACTTCTAACCGTCTTCTTGACTTCAGAGCAGTGGTGGGTTCCTACTGGTGCGGTCCACTCTATAGCACCGGTAGCGGCCCGCTGGTGACATCACAGTACTGGTGCAGTCGGTTGCCGGTGCCTGGGCGCCGCCATTTTTTAAAAAAAAATGTAAAAATTTTTTAAACATTTTCTTCTGCGCATGCCCAGAAGCCAAGCTTCCGGCACTGCACATGCACTGCCTTCCTACCCCACAGTGAGTCCAAGCAGGGGAGGATGGCTGATGGAGTGTGTGAGACGCTGAAAGAACAGGCGGCAGGAGCTATCTCAATTCCCCCTCCCTTCAGCAGTCTGAGAAGCCACGAACATGCGGTGATGATCCTAGGCATTTTCACACGTTTGAGGTTTCTCAAGTTGCTGAGGGGAGGGGGAATGGGCGGCAGGACCTATCTCAGTTCCCCTCCCTTCAGCAGTCCGAGAAGCCACGCCCACCAGGTCACATGGCTGGCAAGCCACACCCACAAAATAAGCCATGCCCACAGAGTGGTAGTAAAAAAATTAGGAACCCGCCCCTGCTTCAGAGGCTTGATGTTCTCAGCTTGAAGTACTGTACATCCAGGATATTAGTAATGGCCATCTTCAACCAGACTCTTAATGTTATTTTCATAGCACATGTCGATTCCTTCAATTTTTCACTATTTTTTGCCTGTTAATTGGGTGGGTGGCACACAGAGATTGGGCTGTATACATTTTTCTTATTTAAATACATATAAGTACAATATCCTCAGACAACAAGATGACATTTGGGCCAGGTTTGATAAGGAACTCTTTCCCCACCCCTGTTCCTTTTTGCTATTTCTACAAACCTCTGTAGCAAATATAATGCTATGTTTCTTTGCCAACAAGTAATAGTTTTTACTCCCTGCTTCTTCATCTTTTGAACATTACAGAAAACAAAAAGAAGCCATATTGCTTCTGTGCAGAAACAATAGAATGATAGAAAGCAATATATTTCCATTTGTGACAACTAATATGGATTAATGTGTTTGTCATGTGGAACACCTGACTGGATGCATATAAGTGTCAGTCTAAAAAAAATCCCTTAAATGAAGAAGAACAAAACCATGGACCAAATGGCTTTTGGCTATAAAAGAGAAAGAGAAAAAATAGATTTTCAGAGGCTGTATACGTAAGAGTTCATAGTAGCAGAGTTTGACCTCTTAGTATAACTTGCTGCTTATAAAAATACATTCCTCAAGGAAATTGTTGTTTTTATTGTTGTGGTTAATTTTGCACAGGCATAAAGATACTGCTTCTTTAGGGAATCTACATATATCAGGTTCAGGTGGAAGTCAGTCTTAATGAAGGACAGTCAGAGGCAGTAATCCTGATGCACTTTGGAATTATGCATAGCCCAAGACTGGATTAAGGCCAATTGATGTTCTAAGCACAGTTAATAATGGTGCCCCTTGATATTTGCTTGTTTGTTTGTTTGTTTGTTTGTTTGTTTGTTTGTTTGTTTGTTTGTTTGTTTGTTTGTTTGTTTGTTTGTTTGTTTGTTTGCCATCCATCTCACTATTTGACCTCCACTGTTTAATTGACAATTTAATTTAAAACTCAGTAAACGCTGAAACTTTACCTGGATAGACTTACGGACATGACAGATAAGGAAGAAACTTGGTGGTGCTCCCCCACTTCCCTGATGCCTTAAGTGTGTGTGTGCGCGCACGCACACACACACACACACACACACACACACACACACACACACACACTTGTGGCAAAAGAAAGCAAAGATAGTGACCATACTAATAGACTTTTGGGTGCAATTCCGAATTATCTGAAGCATCACCTGAACATCATTCACATTGACAAAATCAGTATCACTCAATTGCAAAAGGCAGATTTACTTTCTATGGTTTACATTCTATGGTTTACATTCTATGGCAGGGCTGTCAAACTCCCAACCTGCAGGCCAGATGAGTCACGCGCTGGCCACGCCCACACCCGTTTTAGCAAAGGGGAAACAACTCCCGATACGTCACGTGACACCATCATCATGACATGAGTTTGACACCCCTATTCTAACACCATTTTAACACCATTACACAACACCACCTTTAACACCTTTAACACCACCTTTAACACCATTACAAAACAACATCTGCATATCCTAGTTCCGTGATGGCAAACCTATGGCACGTGTGCCACAGATGGCACGCAGAGCTCTCTCTGCAGGCATTTGAGCTGTCACCCAGCTTGGCTCCACAGTGCATGCATGCGCACCTCCCGCTGGCCAGCTGATTTTTGGGTATCTGCCGTGCATGTGCAGAGGGCGGGGTGCATGCGGGAGACACACATGCATGTGGGGAGGAGGGGTGGGGAGGTCACATGCACATGTGTGGGGGTGGGAGAGCATGAGGGAGTGGCGCCCCCCTCCCGTGGCCTATTTTTGGTCCCAGGAGGCTGCAGGGAGGCCTGCTAGGCCCAAAATGAGAGATGGGGGTGCAGCTCCTCATCCTGGAGCCCGTTTTTATTCACAGGAGGCTGCAGGGAGGCCTGCTAGGCCCAAAACAGGGCGGGGAGATAACACACATATGCGCAGGGGGTGGGGGAGCACGGGGGTCATTTGCACATGCATGGGGAGTGGGGGAACATGGGGGGTCACGCGTGCATGTGCGGGGGCATGGGGCATGCGGGGGAGTGTTGCACGTACATTGCATTATGCATGCGACGAGAAAAGGGTTAGCCATCACTGTCCTAGTTCCTTGGAAAGGACTCAATAGGTGGATAAAAATGCCAAATCCAGTCTAAACATCTAACTGACCATGCAACCAACAATAGTAATATCATCAACTTTAAAAGTTCACACTGAAGAAACTAAAAGAATCACAAATGCCAAACTTCAAACTGAAGAACAGTGTCACAGGTAACTCTGACAATGAGTAGCATCTCCCAATTCAGAAAAATGCATGTGATTGCTTAAATATATACAATCCCAAGATTCTTTAAATGTAACATGTCTGTTGTCCTGTTATTCCCCCCCACACACAAAATGTTCCTCACTCTTATAGCTTATAGCTGTCCATTTTTTTAAACAAGTAAAGAATAACCCATGGGGGAAATGTAGGCCTGAGCCTGAAAAGCTTACTGATACTGTGCCATATATTTTTAGAAAGATTGTTAGCGGTTTGAAGTCATAAGTTGTCCAAGCAATCCTATTTAAATTGAAAAAAAAAAAAGAAGGTTGGCATCTCAGTCCAGTCTGAGCTCAGATAAAGTCCCTCCTTTTCTGAAAAGACAAATCAAAAAATGCTGGTGAAGCCAGGCTAAGTCAGAAAGACTGGAGGATGTTGGGTTGTTAGAGATGCTCCAAACTTGTATTTCTCTCAGATAACTTTCCAATCAACTGCATGAGCCTGTTTACTCAAGAACACTAATCTACTTCCAAACATGCCTAAACCATGTCTCCACATGACCAAACCTCTTCCATTTCTCCACCTTTGGTCTTTGAAATAGAGGTCTTGGTGATGATATTTATTTATTTTTATTTATTTGTCAAACATATATGGGATAACAGGTATAAGTATAAACATGGACATGAACACAGGAAATGAGTACGAATAAATGGGGACAGTAGGACAGGGACGGTAGTATGCTGGTGCACCTATGCACGCCCCCTTAGAGACCTCTTAGGAATGGCAGATAGTTTAAGGTTAAAGCTATGGGGGTTTGAGGCAGGGGTGGGTTCCACTTACCTTCGCCACCGGTTCGCACCGCGATGTTTATCAACAATAGACTTGATTAATGAATATAGGAGTAAACAAATCTGTTAGATTTTTTAAAAAAATCATCTAACCATGGGGTTTTGAGTGCGTAGCTTTTGAAAGACTTTGGGTATACAGACTGATTCTATGAAAAGAATTGAGACTTTTTGCCTAACAGCTCTGTATCCTTAACAGCATTGGGCAGTTTAGTCCTTCACAATGATTCAACTCAAACTGATTCTATTTTATGAATCAAGCTGATTTCCATAGTTAGAATCTGATGTGAAATAGAAGGATAAAAAGAGAAAAAGAACATAAGCCTGACATATTTGATCACCTATTAAGGCTTTGCTTGAAATGCAATTGGGAATAATGTACAACATGTACTTAATAGAATAGCCTTTCCCCATTTCAAATAATTAGTCATATGAGAAAAGTGACAATTAGATTACATATGTTGTGGTAGCTAATTAGAATTTCTAAGTAAGAGCCAATAAAAGTTATACATTTAATGCTCCATAGACTGTAAAATAGGAAAATGCTCTAGAAGATCTGAATATAGTTGCATAGACTCAGTAAACACATCCTTTTGTAATCTATATTCTTAAGTATTTTTTGTTTGTTTAAAGAGCATTCTTTTGTTAAGTCTAATCAAAATAGAAAGGTTCTGATTAGTGCAAATTGAAATTGATTATTCATGAACTACAAAAATTGCAGTGGATTAAAATGGGAAGTTTCAAATAAAATAGGAAAAGGAAAGGCATATAACAAGGAGAAGGGTTTACACCTAACCAAGAACATGCTCCAACTACATTTGGTGCACTTATTCTGGAAGACGGTGAACTAATCATATTTTTTTTAAGAAAAAATAATTTGAGATCCAAGGAATCTCCTTTAAAGATAAAAGCAAACAAACAAACAAAAAAGTATCCAGCATTTTATTCCAGACCATATTATTGTTATTTTCTTAGCATCCCTCATAGGTAAATTAAAAATGAATTGTCTCCAGAAAAGGTGCCCAGACTGTATGGAACAAATTGCTTTTGTCGTGTTTCCCCTTTTCATTCATTGATCTCATATTGCCATCAAACTTTTATATACTTGGATGTTATTGAAATTTGTTTTATAGTCACCAGCTTATATCTGTGTTCTCTCAATATATGCTTGTTTGAATTGTAAGTAGAGATTTATGTTTTTGAGCGTTTAGTACACCTCATGAGCTTCATACTGGGAGCAGTTCCTAATTACTTGTTTGTAACCATGGTAATAGCCTAGCAGCCTTTTGGGATATTCTAAATTTACTATGCTTTGCACAAATTGAGGGCTCTTGTTTTTTTCACCTCCCAAAATGTTAAAGGAGAAAATGACACTGTGAAATAAGATGGATGGCACAAAGAAACAAGCAACAGTTATTTTGTTGGAGTCACCAATGGATTTATATAGGTCTTTTCTTCTGATGAGCTATGGATCATCTTAAGATAATTAGGTCTTGCCTGATCATTAGAATGCATGAACTAGGTCCATTCCAATGTTTTACACCACTTCTGGATCAATTCCAGTTCTTGAGAAATGTATCTGTTTTGGGAGAGTAAATCTGATTTATTTCTCACTTTCCCAGTTTATTGAAAACTACAGCAAAGCTGGTGTGCTCTTTTTAATTGCTACGGTTCTGCGGAACTTGTGGGCAGGCTGTTTTCCTACTGGCAGAAATTGTTGCCTTCCGGCTTTGGGTTCATATCAGTGGTTACTATCCATCCCAGAGAGATTTAGTGTTTGATTTTTTTTCATTGCTCAGAAATTATTTTCCCCTTCCCTCTCTCCAGGTAGTGTAGCAACATACATTCATAGTCACAGCTATTGGGAGAAATGTCCAGTTGTAAATCTGTCCAAATGCAATCAATTTATGGTCACAAATTATCAGTCTTCCTTTTTATTAATGCAACCAAAAAAGTAGCACAAGGCAGCTGAGAGCTTTTGGAGAATTTGGAGGGGTGTGTGTTGATCATTTATATTTTTTGAACTCTCACTTTCACCTAATGTAGATCTTCTTTACAGTTGTCTTTCAATTTTTTTTGCAAGTCAACAGAGAGTTGCCCTCAAATGCAAGAGATGATAAGACAGTGTTTTCTCCTACTTCTCATCAGCAATTTGTTGAGGTGGAATTTCTATTGACTCTCAGGATCTGGAAGTGATCACATATCCTGGTTATAAGCTGCTTTGGAAGGAGAGAAATAATTGCTTGGGTGGGGCTATTCTCAAAGTAAATTATTCAAATAAACATAGTTTTGGCTTTTCTTGAATAGAAGATCATAATTTTATTATAATTTCTGATATTTTCCAATTTTCTTAAATTAGGTGAAATTATTGCAGTCCTTTATCTCAATTTATGATTTATAATCTGAGCTATAACAATTACAGTCGTTAATGACTGCCTAATGACCCAGTTTAATTATTTGCTTCTTTTACTATGAATATGAAATTTCAGATTAATATTAGCCAGCATGCTAATATTTTCATGGATGTGGCCTTATTTTCTTCTTTTTTTAAAAAAAGTTAGTTTACCATGTTTATAAATCTCTTTTGATCTATTTCCTTGTTTTTAAAAATTATTTTCTTGATTGTTTTTGTCTTTGATTATGTAATTTTGTAGGCCAATGTAATGTTTAAAACATGCTTCTGTTATTTATTTGTTTGTTTGTTTGTTTGTTTGTTTGTTTGTTTGTTGCATTTGTATGCCGCCCACTCCACAGAGACTCTGGGCGGCTCACAACAATAAAAATTCACATGTTAGGAGAAATCCTTAGAAAAATAAATGGAAATGGAAATAGTTGATATAAATAGTTGACCAAATCCAATTTAATATTGCTTGTGTTTTGCTTGTTGGTGATAAGAAGAAATAATCAAAGGGTCACTTAAATTTTAAGAAAAGTGGGAGGGGGGTCATTTTATTAACATATTTGTTTGTTTCTTTATTTATGCCATTTGCTACCCCCTCAGGACACCAAAGCATGAAATAGAAAATGCATGCCTTGTCATATGTAGGAATATCCATCACTTTCTTCTAGGCAAAGGATGTCAGCGTTAGAAATGTGTGTTGCTTATGTAATTGCTCTAATTACAGATACTTTCTTGACATGAAGAGTAGATGAAGTTCAAAAAGCCACATTTTTCCCTTGAGATGCTAACGGTATAACCTCCATACTCTGCAGGAGAACTGAAAAGGTTAACTCTTGCCCTTTACTATTTAACCCAATTTAGCTTCAAGGAAACTTTGCAAAAAGTTATATGAAATAAAAGGGGCCTTCTTGTTGATAAATGCTTTAATATTGTTCCAATAAAGCTATTTTTTTAAAAAAAACCAATGTGCTGACTTTCTGTTATAGAAGCTTCATTTCCATAGATCTATGTTGAGCAAATTGCAGAGCATGTTTCCTCATCTTCCCCTCCCTTCCTAAAAGAGGCTCTATTTTTAATGAATTAAAGTAAATTTTTCCCAGCTCTGTTTTAAACACGAATTTAAAGAATCACAGACTTCCTTTTGTTCCATGTCATTTTGACACATCCACACCAATTATTAAATGTGCCCAGAGGCCACTAGGAATGCTTCCATAACCACAATGGAACTAGGCAACTGCATTTTATTTATTTATTCCATTTCAACAGCCGCCCATCTCAAGCCAATGACTCTGGCCACCTATAAAGAATTCACACTGGTTTTTTTTTTTTAAAAAAGGCAAGTTTAAAACTAAAGCATGTCTTCTCTTCACCAGCAGAAGTATGCTTACATCTGGCTTGTGGTGAAGGATATCGAAGTTTATGGCATATGGCAAAAATGTAAAGGAAGAAGATTGATGTTTAGGAAAACAGGAAGGATGCCATCCTTCTTCTTTGGGGCTGTTCCCCATGTAATAATAGAGAGGACTCAGGAAGAAAGGAGATAATGATGTGGAAAGGAAACTACACCATACAGTAATTTTATTCACATCCTCATTCTGACATTTTCCAGGTAGTACTATTCCCATATTATTCCCTTTCTACCTTCATTCCTGGATAATAAGGTAAAACAATTGAGACAATTGTCTACACCAGTGTTCCCCAACCTTTCTGTCTTTGCGGACTAGTGCGGGGGGAGGGAGAAACGGGATGGTTCTGCATGAGCAGTGGGCGAGCGCACATGTGTGCATGAACAGCTCCATTTGCGCAAGTGGTGGGCATGCCTGCCACTCGCACAAGTGGAGCTACATGCAAGCGAGCTCCCCATGTCTGTGGCCTGGTTCCAAATAGGCGGCGGCCCGGTACTGGGCCATGGCATGGGAGTTGGAACCTCTGATCTACACTCCATCTTAGAATCCTATCAAAGTGATAACCAAAGGAGAATGCTGAATCAAACAGGTGAATTCAAATTAAAGGGTAGTAATAAAGCTATAATGTTCTCTCAGGCCTAGGTTGGAAATTAATAATGTTTGTGATCAGTGCTTTTTCCTGAACACAGTGTTCAAATGGATTCCCTGGAATGGTTGAATCATATACAGAAACTCTCCATATAGTGCTACAAGTTGACCATGGGAAATGTTTTGTGACATTTTGTATTATGTCAATTTATGATACTTTTATGTCCTAAAATGTTTTATAAAATCTGCCAAATTTCAATTCCAAGGAAATTATAGGTCCTTGATTTTGGACACATTCTGTAGATTAATTCATTTGAGGTAACATTGGTTGAAAAACCTTTTGCCCTATGATGTACCATTTTGTCTAGTTAAAGGTTACAGAAGTGAATTTTAATGGCACTTTAGCTGACTGTGATCCGCAGGTCAGCGGTTCAAATCTCACTGGCTCAAGGTTGACTCAGCCTTCCATCCTTCCGAGGTAGGTAAAATGAGGACCCAGATTGTTGGGGGCAATATCAATATACATTGCTTACTGGTGTAAACCGCTTAGAGAGTGCTTGCACTGTGAGGCGGTATATAAATCTCACTAAATAAATAAATAATATAGATTTAATTTCTCTTTGTTTGAATAAAGTGTTGATGTTCATCTCCTTCTCATGCCTTGTTGGCCAGCTAGTAACTAGACTAATTACTAAACATTACTAAATTCCATCTGCACACAATCCTTTTTCATTTTCTTATCTTCCAGCTTTGCTTCTTTCTGAGTTTAAGACTGACTGATTGATACAATTATAGCCATTGAAAATAAATGCATAACAAAATTTCAGAACATCAAGATTCCATTAGAAAACAGGGGGGGGGGAGAGAGAAGAAGAAGAAGAAGAAGGAAAAGAGGATGGTAACCTTTATTTTATGATATTTTTTCAGACAGTAATTTCAGTTCACAGCTCCTTTATTCTACAGCACCAAGTCTATTCACATTAGTGAGAGAAGAGTAAATTGGTTATATAGCCTAAGGCCCTGAGAGTTCCTGTAAATGGTTTCTTTCTTTTTAAAAACTTCCCTGAGTTTTAAAAATAAACCACTTGTGCCCTTTGTGTAGAATCTGTAGTGTTGAAAGTAACAGGAATTGTATTGAAAAATGGATTGTATCCCTTGGACATCCCCGGATCAGAAGTAGCTTCTACCCACCCAAATTCTAGGTATAGTTGGCTTTTTGCCTCTTTTTGAAAATCACTTGAAAATAATTTTTGAAGTGCTCTGTGACTGGGGAGGAAGATAGCTAAATATCTGACAAAGAAATCTGCACTGTAATATTGTTGCAAAATTTAAATTTGCTGTTAGCTGTTTTGTGTTGTTGAGGCTTGGGAGTTTCTGGAACATCTGGTGATGCTGAAATAACCTGCATTCATTTATGTTTTTTAAGTTGTAAAATCATATTCAATCTTGACCTACTCAGGAAATCTATCATAAACGTCCTGCTGATTCTGACAGTCATACAGCAAAAACACCCTCTAATGAGCATTTAATAGTCACCAAAAGTTCTGCATTAAGTACAAAGCCCTTTTGATTACTTATTCCACTAATTTAAAGTAAATGCTTTTACAGATGGCATCTGTTAGGCCGCTGAGCGTGTGCTGCATTTATATGTAGTCACAGAAAATAGATTCCAGCTTTGGTATAAAGATTGTATTTGAGGAGGGGGTGGGAGGCGAGATCAAACATGAAATACTAAATAAACATTTATCAGTGGTGCCTTTTTAAAAGGAGGAAAAAAATTACCTGTTCATGTATTTTTTTTTAAAAAAAAGTTTAGCATCTTAACACAAAGGGTAAGACACTGGAAGGGAGGCAACAGTCTCATCTTTTGTGTATCCAAATATCTTCTGTTTATAAGTCACATAAACAGTCACATAAGAGGAAACAAGGACAATATTGTGGCATGAACTGTAGAAAAAAAATAAGCCATTTCCCCATAGAAAGTGATGCACTACACCTGTATTACGTTTTGTAACATCCAAATAACTTATATGTGACATTCCGGTTTAAGCACATTGTGAATATGAATGAGGATAAAAGAAAGTGAATTGCCAAAAAACCTGGACTACACCAGATTGTGGAGGGCTGCTTTTAGATGCTTCACATCGACTGGATGGGAAACCAGCAGGAAATGTGTTCATTTATTTTAGTTATCAAATTTATTTCCTGCGGATCAGGCAACTCTGAGCAGTTTACATCAGGATAAACGACATATAACAATGTTTATAAATATAAAAGTGTATTAAAATGACAAAAATTAAAACAAGCTAATAAACAGGGTTTGGAGGGGAGAGGTGGGGACCTCCTCTGTTAATGTATTAACCACCTCCAGTCAGCAGCAGCTTCTTCAGGCCCCCATGCCAGCCCACATAAGGACTTCCCCGAAGGCTAAAAAAAAGGGGGGGTGGATCTTACCTCCTGTGGAAAGATGTTCCTGGGGGCAGGGCAGAAAAGATTCTTCTTCTGGATCCCACCAGCTGATTCCTTGGCTGATGGGATCTGCAGTAGGCCCCTTCTGCTAGCATTAGTGGGATGGGCCAATCCCATTTGGGAAAGATAATTTCAAGATATCCTGGACCCATAACATAAAGTGCTTTAAAGGTGCACTTTGAATTGAACCTGGAAGCAGGTTAGCAGCTAATGCCGCTCGCATAGTAGTAGTATTACATCTGTCACCCCAGGGGCCTCCAAAACTGTCCACACTGCTGTGTCCAGGACCAATTGTAGCTTCTGAATGCTCTTCAAGGGTAGCCCCATTTAGAGCACATTGCAATAATCCGTGTGACCAGAGTGTGAGTGACTGAGCACAGGGCTTCACGATCCAAAACGAGCACAATTGGCATATCACACAAAATTGTATGAAGGTTCTCCTAGCCACTACTGCCAGCTGCTCTTTGAGCAAAGGTCATGAGTTTAGAAGAACCCCCAAGTTGCGCACTGAGTCTGTCTGGGGTAGTGCCACCCCACCCAATACTAAAAGTAAGCCTTCAGATCAGCGGCAGTTTCCTCTTACCTGCCTACTGGTGCGCTGCGCACGCATCATCTCATTTGCATGTCCGCACGCTCACTATGCACACATGTCCCCTCACAAGATTTTGCTTCCTGTGCAGGAAGCAAAAAAAGACCAAAAATTCCAGAAAATGATGGCGCCGCACGACGGACCAGAAAGACGGCACTGGAGCCATTGCGCGCAAATTGCACAATTGATGGCTCCCTACCGGAATGACGCACTGGACCGCACCGGTAGGAACCCACCCCTGCTCCAGATCCTGAGACTCCATACCTACAGCACAGCCACAGGAAATCTTAATGTTTGGACTGAGAAACTGTCTGTGATGGTTGCCAACAAAGGACCATGAACTCATCAAAAGCTGAGTTCAGACCAAAGACTTTACTTAGACCTTACCTTCATACTCATTGTAGGAGGAGCTCAAAATGTTCCTATCAGAAATACGTGAAGTTGAATGATATAGCCAGGTTACTGAGCTGGAATTCTGTCCAGATTCCCAGGAGAGAGGGATGCATTCCAGAGGAGCAAGAGACATCACAGTTTAAAGTTTGTGTGGGAGAAAGAGAGTGAAGATGGCTCCTCTCTAATAGTTCCCAAAGTATATATTTTACGGTAAAGGTAGTCTGCTTCTGTTTGGAAATATTTCTGTCTACAGGTGAGAGGAACAATAAAGAAATCTGTTCAGAAGAATCTCAACATGTCTTTCTTGGTTCTGGGAGCCTGACAGTTACACTCTGAAGGAACTAAGTGTTTGTGTGAATTGCAATTCATTCCATTTTTGGATATCCAAGGCCAATCAAACCATGAGGCAGACTGGAGTGCTTAAAGCTGGAAGTAATTGGGGGATAGTTGGAAAGAGTTGGAGACCTTAACCTGCCCTACAAGATAACCTGCTCTTCTCTTCTTGCCAGATTTTGGGGGAAAAAATCTAACAAGACTTCAGTTAGCACTTGTAAATTGAACAGAGGAAAGCTTTTTAATCCTTTGCCTTGGGCAGCTAAAAGCTTGGAATATGCTAAACCTAAGTTACTTTATCCCATGCAATAACAAATCCTATAGTAGTTCATAAGTGAAGAGTGCCAAAAGTACAACTCAGATTAAGCTCGCACCCATCTTTTCTGTAATTCCAGAAATGCCACATCCAGAATAGATGGCCTTTTATGTCATTGGGGGCAGTTAAGAGAAAAAACAGGTGCCTTAAGCATAGCAAATGCTTCATTTATTCATTTCACCCTTTAACATTATTAAAAGTTTCCCACAGGTTGGGTTCCGTCTCCATTCATTTGTTTCACGCAATACTTGGTGTGGCCTTCAAGCCAGGAGATCATTCAGAAACATTCATCCAAGCAAGAAACACATTCCTTGTAGACTGAGATATAATCAAACACACCGTTCCATCTGTTTTCCTTAAATAATCTGTTATCCTATGCTTGAGTTCTGCAAAACCAAAATGCTAATATTTAGCAAAGAATAGGAAACCAGATATTTTCCCCAAAAACACCATTATTTCAGTATTATGCAAAATTATTGCTTTTTGAATGCTTGCTCTGCCAACAAAGAAAGTTAGAAACAAGGATAGTGAGAAAATTTATTGGATTTAGAATTTTATTTTATTTATTATTATTTAGAGGCCCCTTGACTCCACAAGACTCTAGGAGCCTTACCATTTTAAAAACAAGAAGTAATAATAAAAGAGGATAGATCAATTTAATGCAAACATATCAAGTGATGCTAAAGCAATATACAAATCAAAATGTAATTATCATTTAATCTTTGGACATTTCAAAATGCAGATATAGAATAGAACAAAAAAAATTACAGTAAATGTCTTTATTGGGAAAGGATACAGAAATATCTCTCTCTCTCTCTCTCTCTCTCTCTCTCTCTCTCTCTCTCTCTCTCTCTCTCTCTCTCTCTCCCTCCCTCCCTCCCTCCCTCCCTCCCTCCCCTCCCTCCCTCCCTCCCTCCCTCCCTGACAACTGCTTAGTTCCTGCAGTTTTCTTGGCAAGTTTTTGGGGAATAGTTTGCCCTTGCCTCTTTCCCAGGGCTGAGTGAGAGACGATTGGCCCAAGGTCACCCAACTGGTTCTGTTTTTAAGATGGGACAACGGTAGAACTCATGGTCTCACAGCTTCTTTGTTGTTATATATGCAAGTATTTTAATAAAAATTGCATAATAAGCATATTGCAAAAATAGAATAAATGGATTTGGCATACAATATAAAGGGAAACTAAACCAGTTTCAACTTTGTGAAATGTTCCCTAGTAAGTAGCACAATTTATTAGCACATTAATAAAACATTGATCTTATTTTTTGGTATAAAAATTCAGGCAGCTTCAAGGACAAACACATATCATGTTTTTTTTTAACAGCAGTATGGTAAGGGTCTCATCCATACACTAACCACTGTTTAGCTTTTCAAGATCCGCCAATCTGCTGCAATCTAGCTAGACACCTGTAATTAAAATTTCAAAGAATTTCTGCCCATACGGGAGAGTTTCTATACTGGATTGCTTATCAAACCCTGTGTGATTGCTAGGGAATCTTTACTTTGTAAAATAAAAAGACCAGATTTGAATAAGTAAGCATCCTGAGATGTTTATTCTGCAAAATTAGTTGGCTGTGAATCATTCAATAGCCTGTCCCAGGTCTGGATTTCCATTTGTTAGAATCTCTTCATCTACAGCAGAGTTTGGCAGTTTTTAATAATCTGTGCTATCAAGGCAAAGACTTGATGAAGAGATAAAGCGTGGAAACTATTGAGATGTGTCATTTTTTATTTAACTTTGTTAAACAAGTCCATTCTACAACATTTTGTAAGATTCTTGTCTCAAACAAAGAACATCAATTGATGGTATCTGAGTTGGAGGGGGTTCTGAGCCAGGAACCGAAAAAAACAAACAAAAAGATCCCTGTATTAACTCTCTGCACTATTGACTATGCCAGTTGGGGATGATGGAAACTGTAGCTCAGCCTTTGGTCTTAAAGGTGGGAAAACAGAGTTAGGAACATATGTTGAATTTTTTTTCCAAATCACCCATATTTTGTTCCTTTCCAGTCACAGAAAACATAATATAACAAAATACCAACACTTCCCACACTGCTATCATCATTAAAGATAAACAAGCCTATAGTTTTAAAATAAATGAGTTTAGAGCGAGCTGGGTGAGCAAGCAAAAATTAACACGAACATAGCCTCTTGCGTTGCTTTACATTGTTTCCATGGTGAAATGTGTATTAAGGAAAATAATATACAATACTGTCTACAATGAAATTAGAGCTTAATGGAAATTTACCAAAATACTACTATGGAACGAAAACAATATATATACCCTGGTGAGCATTTTTGCATATTTTATTGAAAAGATACCTGACATACACTAGTAGCCTTCTAATATTCCATACTAGGGCTCCCTTTCATATTGTGAAAGGATCAATGTTTGTCTCCCCTGTGAATGGAAAAAAGGTCTTGCAGGGATGTCTGCAGTGTATGCAGCAGACTGGTGACTGCAACAGTCCTATACTCACTGGGGAGTCTTCGGGACTGCCTACTACCACATACCTCCCTATGACCGATTAGATCCCATAGAGTTGGTCTCCTTCAGGTCCCATCAACCAAACAATGTCGGTTGATGGGGACCACGGGGGAGGGCCTTCTCTGTGGTGGCCCCGACTCTTTGGAACCAACTACCGCCAAAGATCCGTACCATCCCCTCCTTGTTGGCCTTCCAGAAAGCTGTCAAGACCTGGCTCTTTTGACGGGCTTGGGGATAGGGACCCTATAGAATAACTTTTAAATGGTCACCCCTTGTATGTTTCGGTTGATTGAAATGTTTTTCATTTTTTAAATGTATTTTTTTAAAATAATGTGTTTTTGATAATGCTTTTATATTGATTTGTTTATAGTGTTGTAAGCCGCCCAAAATCCTCCAGGAGTTGGGCGGCATATAAATATGAAAAATAAATAAATAAATAAATAAATAAATAAATAAATAAATAAATAAATAAATAAATAAATAAATAAATAAATAAATAAATAAATAAATAAATAAATAAATAAATAAATAAATAAATAAATAAATAAATAAATAAATAAATAAATGCAGAACTCTTTCACAATATGGGAGGAAGCCCTGTCATGGGATATTAGATGCTGAAGCTTATGCATCAACATAAAAATCAAACACGGTTTAGATCATACCTTTGAAGCTATCGAGTTGACTTGACTTGACAGCTCCCTATTTGGTGGACTTATGCAGGAGATCTGGTACTTCCAGATGCTCCCATTCACCCTATTTGGGAGAGAATTTGGAGTAGCATGGAAAGCCCCTTTCAAAACTCTTTTTCAAAGCAGCATGTTCCTTTTCCTACTTCAGAGACAGAAGCAACCTGGTGGCTTTCTTTAGCCTATCTCTACTGGCATTTATTGTACAAGGGCTGGTTGAGATTCATGATGTCATACAAAGCCTCCAGGAAGAAAATGTTGTGATCACCATGGAAAGAAACCAGCAGTTTCAGATCTGCCTTCTCCATTAAGTCTTCCATGTACTCCTTCAACAACTTGAAGGACTTGGCACAGGAGCCAAGGTGGTGCAGTGGTTAAAAGCAGCACTGCAACCTATTTCAGCGACTGCTAGTTCAGCAGTTCAGCTGTTCAAATCTCACCGGCTCAAGGTTGACTCAGCCTTCCATCCTTTTGAGGTCGGTAAAATGAGGACCCAGATTGTTGGGGGCAATATGCTGAACTCTGTAAACTGCTTAGAGAGGGCTGTAAAGCACTATGAAGCGGTATATAAGTCTAAGTGCTATTGCTAACTTGAAAGAGGGCCTGAGAACAATAGTAGAACAATGGGCTGCAAATGCAGAATATCCAAAGAATAATCCTTGGTGTTTTCAAGTTGAAGACCAAGAGGCCTGTGGTACTGAATGCAATGGAAAGTAACGGAAAATTATTTTACTTTTTTTTAGACATTTCAGTTTGATGAAAAAGTAAACATTTTAGGGTGTTATTTCCAAGAAGAAAAATATTTTGATGAAATTTTCTTAGTTAGATAAAATTTCCCATCTTTCAAGTGATCTCTTTTCTTCCTGGCTTTGTGTTGGTTCCAAGGCTAAAGCATCACAAGGGAATGCTTCCTATTGTCTTCTATCAAAGAAGGCTCTTTGATGATTACATGCAAAATTCAACCGCCATCTAATGTTGTGGTTGAAATACACCATAGCAAACTTTTTCAATTGGCATCTCCCATGTGCAATGGACTTCAGACATTGCCATTTATTCCAGCATTTTGCCTGAAAATAACATATTAAAGGCATTTTGCCTTAAAAGAATATACAGTATATATATATATATATATATATATATATATATATATATATATATATATATATATATATATATATATATATATATATATATATATATATATATATATATATATATATATATATATATATATATATATATATATATATATATATATATATATATCAGTGGTGGGTTCCTACCGGTGCGGTCCACTCTATAGCACCGGTAGCAGCCCGCTGGTGACGTCACAGTACCAGTGCGGTCGGTTGCCGGTGCCTGGGTGCCGCCATTTTTTTTAAAAAAAATGTTTTTTAATTTAATTTTTTTTAAAAAAAATTCTTCTGCGCATGCCCAGAAGCCGAGCTTCCGGCACTGCACATGTGCTGCCTTCCTACCCCGCAGTGAGTCCAAGCAGGGGAGGAGGGCTGAGGGAGCGCATGAGATGCTGAAAGAACGGGCGGCAGGAGCTATCTCCATTCCCCTCCCTTCAGCAGTCCAAGAAGCCACGAATGTGCGGTGATGATCCTAGGCATTTTCACACGTTTGAGGCTTCTCGAGCTGCTGAGGGGAGGGGGAATGGGCGGCAGTTCCCCTCCGTTCAGCAGTCCGAGAAGCCACGCCCACCCAGTCACATGGCCAGCAACCCATGCCCACCCGGTCACATGGCTAGCAAGCCACACCCACAAAATAAGCCACGCCCACAGAGTGGTAGTAAAAAAATTAGGAACCCGCCCCGTATTATATGTTCTTGTTGAAGAAATATAGTTGCGTGATATCAAGGTGATGTCATTTGGGAGAGCCATGCTGTTCTGCATTAGAGATAACCAAAACAAAGATCATTCTTTGAAGCACCTTTCAGGCATGGTGGATTCTGCATTTGGGCCTTAATGATGACAAGCTGTGCAGCCTGGGGTGTGGTGGTTTTTTTTTTCCTCTCCTTAAAAGGACAAATTGATGACATTTCATTTGGTTGTCTAGGTATTTCAGCCAAAGTTTCAGTTTCCTCAAGTGCCATAATTCAACTTGAAATCTAAGCCTCTCAAAATTGATTGGCTGTCACCTCTAGGTAGAAATTGATTGGATTTTGCCTATGAAAAAATGAATCCAGATCAGCATAAAATTGATGAAAAAAAAGTGTACCAACGCATGACATCTATTTCATTTTCTGCCTCTGTTTCTGCTCTCTGCAATGAATAAAAAGGCCTGGTATGAGTTCACATTCCTCAGTGAATTAGGTCACAGACTATTGTGAAATGTTGACTGGGTAAAACTAAGGAGAAGCTTACCTGTGATGACAAATAGGATTGGAAAGACTTATACCATTTATTTTTCTGTTCGTTCTTCCAAACTTTAACACAAGAGTGCAATGATAACTCCAGTTGGATCACATGGGTTGGGTGTTTATTGTGGAGGCATTCATTACCCAACTTGGGTCTTAACCTTTCTTCTGGAATGTATTTTACCCACCCTTCAAACTGCCTGAATGATTTCTTTGTTTCCAATTATACTATGCAAAATTTCTCTATTTTTTTCTTCCTCCTATCCTGCCTTTTGGAATGCATGGGACACCACCAAAGTAGACACTGGAGAGAATTGTACTTGATTTATTCATTAATATTTTTTTCAATTGAATTTTTTTGATCATAGGGTTTTTGTTTTTTAAAAAGAGCACATCATGGTTTAGCTTGTCAAAAAAAGGTTTTTTTTGTAAGCAAAGAAATATATTGTTGACTTAAAGGTCTAATGCGAAATTCTATTCATCTATATATGGCTGAAATAAATTCATTTAACATAAAAATCAATTGCAGTACAACTCTAACAGTTCTTAAAAGTAGAAGAAAACCAACTCTTTCTCCTCCACCCCAGCATACATATATGAAATATTTTGTAGAATTCTAAAAGAAATACCAGATACACTTATGCAAAGTTTTGAGTGCAACCATTGTTTTCTTGTGCTAATACTGATCATTTCAAATGATAAAATATCTGAAGATGGATGCTTATAACTTTCAGAATATGCTCCAAATCTAAATTGCACCACTATACAATGAGACAATTTGGTTTTCTCTGCACCATTTATATTCATTTATAAATCAAATTTATAAGCCCTCCCAACTCATAATATCTCTGGAAGATATGCAACTTAAAAACACATCTCATACAATAAAAACAAAGTAGGTGATAATCTAGGTCAGTGGTTCTCAACCTTGCCACAACCTGCGCCCCACCCCCATGCCCCGCTGCGCCCCTCGCCCAGCCACCACCATTTGGGTTCTTTTACTCTCTGCGCATGCGCAAAGCATTCTGCGCATGCGCAAAAGGTAAAAGAACCCAAATGGCTTCGTCCGAGTAAAGTCTCCCGACCCCTGTGAAAGGGTCGTTCAACCCCCAAAGGGGTCGCGACCCCCAGGTTGAGAACCGCTGATCTAGGTTCTAATAGAGTTTCTGAACCTTGGTGACTTGAACATGTATGGACTTCAACCCCCATAATTTCTTGCCAGCATGTTGGTTGGGGGATTCTGGGAGTTAAAGTCCATACATCTACAAGCCATCGAGGTTGAGAAACTGCACCAACACATCAATAAAATCTCCTCAGAACCACATGGTGTAGCACCTGAGAAAAGAACCAGATCTTTAAGGCATCTAAAGGATGGGCCTCTCAAGCCATCCTTTGGCTCTGCAGTTCATTGCGCCTTCCATCAAAGCCACAAAGGGAATTCCCAGAGATTATGCTTGGGGGGCTGAGAAGATTCCTGTGCACAGGCTTGAGCAATAAATCAGTAACTTTGAACCATTACATATGTACCTAGTTGTTTGTGCCTGACAGGGGCCTTTGCACACTGATGTCTAACACTATTGGGAACCACAAGTAACCAGCTTGAATGGTGCAAGGAGTTAGTTTTAGCATCCATAATAAATTTGTCTGATTAAGGGTTTTTAATTGTTAATGTTTATCTTTGTCCATGTAGGCCAATATATTCAATTTGAGTTGATACTCAAAAATATTTGGATAAACTGGAAAAATATCCATGTACACTTATCAAGGAACATCCAAACAGACACCTAATTAGGGCTGATTTTAAAGCCAGAATTGGTCCACAGATGGAGTCCTTTTTCCCACTTTAGCAATTATCTCCTACTATAGAATATTCTTCTATGGCATTCCAAGGAACCAGACAGCAATATGACCACATAGCACAGAAGTTTTCATCTCTGCTATTAATGGCCTGACCAAAGGTGAATCCAATGATGACTTCACATCAGGAGTGGGTTCCTACCAGTGTGGTCCACTCTGTCGTTCCGGTAGCGGCCCGTCAATTGCGCAATTTGCACGTGACGGCTCCGGTACCGTCTTCGCCAGTCTGTCGCATGGTGCCATCTTTTTAAAAAAATTTTGGCCTTTTTTTGCTTCCTGTGCATGCGCAGAAGCAAAATCTTGTGAGAGGATGTGCAGGCACGCAAGATTTTGGTGGGTTTTTTGCTTCTGTGCATGCGCGGAAGCAAAAAATTGCCAAAATCGTGCACGTGTCCTCCTGTGAGATTTTGGCGGTTTTTTGATTCCTGCGCATGCATGGAAGCAAAGTCGCACAAGGGGATGCGCGTGCATAGTGAGCATGCATGCGTGCAAAACCTGATGATGCACGTGCAGCGTACTGATAGGCAGGTAAGAGGAACCTTCACATGCTGGAGTGGGGTGTGGCTAACAATCAAGTAATATTTCTTTTGTGTTGACTTTTCACAGATTATTTAATATGACAGTTGCATTTAAAGTTGTGTTTGACCCGACAGGGACCATTTGATTATTCTTTCTGGCCTCTAGCTTCTGCCCACTCAGCCAAGTCCATGTTAGGAGCAATGAGGATAGGTATAGAACAGAATAAACCTCAGAGGTCAGTGGAGGGCAAAGTGTGCACAGTCAATGCCACTTTCATTATCCTCAGATACGTTCTGCTGGCCTTGGGAACACCTGCTATCAACTTTAAACCCCACAAAAGCCCTAACTGTCAGAGCCATCCAGCCACTAGTAACATCTTTTCAATAGGGTAAACAAAAAGTTTCATAGTCTTTGGCATCCTGATTTGACCAGGATTGTGTGTCTGTTAAGGCAAAATAACTGACAGGCTTTAAAATGTACAGCTGGAACAATTGACTGGGTATAGGAAATTGGTGACTTGCTTTATCAGAGAAAATGCTTTATAAAAACAAGCCATAAAAACAAGCTCAGGGCCCTGGGCTCAAGCTGCTGCTGTTGAATGCCAGGTCAATTATCAACAAGGCCCCCCTTGTACGGGATTTAATCCTGGAAGAGGGGGCGGACCTGGCATGTATTACTGAGACCTGGCTAGGCCAGGAGGGGGGGTTCCCCTCTCCGAGATGTGCCCGGACGGGTTCTCAGTTCAGCATCAGCCGCGACCCCAGGGAAGGGGTGGAGGAGTGGCGATTATAGCTCGCCAGAACCTTAATCCTCGAAGGAGCCCTGCCCCGGAGATTGTTGGGTGTGAGACGCTCCTTCTGAAGTTGGACTTAGGGGTCCAGGTGGGCCTTTTGCTAGCGTACCTGCCTCCTAGCTACGTTGCAAAGGCCCTGCCTGTTCTGCTCGAGGCGGTAGCAGGGCTGGCGATTGAGTTCCCCAGGTTGATGGTGCTGGGGGACTTTAATTTGCCATCGCCCGGTGAAACCTCGGAGGCAGTCCAGGAGTTCATGGCTTCCATGACAACCATGGACCTGACCCAAGTAGTTCAGGGTCCGACTCATGAGGGAGGTCACACGCTTGACCTTGTGTTTCTCTCGGGGCAGTGGAGAGATGATCTGAGGCTGAGGGGTTTAGTCACAGTACCCTTGTCGTGGTCAGATCATTTCCTTCTGAGGTTGGATTTCATGGCACCACTCCTCCACCACAAGGAGGCGGGGCCGATTAAGTGGTTCCGCCCCAGGCGCCTAATGGAATCTGAAGGATTTCAGAGGGAACTTGGGGAAATACCTGACTCCCTGGTACACGATTCATCTGAGGCTCTAGTGGCTGCCTGGAATCGGGCGGCAACGGGGGCTTTAGATCGGATTGCGCCTTTGCGGCCTCTCCGTGGCAGCGGATCCCGGAGAGCTCCTTGGTTTACTGAGGAGCTCCGGGAGATGAAGCGCCTAAAGAGACGCCTAGAGCGACGATGGAGAGCCAGTAAAGCTGAGTCTGACCGGACACTTTTAAGAACTTGCATTAAGTCTTACTTAGTGGCGATAAGGGCGGCAAAATGCGCGTATTTTTCCGCTCTTATTGCGTCCGCCGACTCCCGCCCAGCCGCCCTGTTTAGGGTGACTCGCTCCCTCCTAGCCAAGGGGGGAGTTGAAGATCCCTTGCAGGGCAGAGCTGAGGAATTTTCTCAGTTTCTGGCGGACAAAGTCGTTCAGATTCGGACGGAGCTGGACTCCATTTGGACAGGGCAAGCCGAGATGACAGGGGTGAGTCTTAGTCCTGTTATATGGGACGAGTTTGAACCTGTCACTCCTGAGGATGTGGACAAGGCCATAGGAGCGATGAGCGCCTCCACCTGTTTATTGGACCCGTGCCCCTCCTGGCTGGTTTCTGCCAGCAGGGAGGTGACACACGGCTGGCTCCAGGCGGTTGTGATCGCTTCTTTGAGAGAGGGATCCATCCCACAGCCTTTAAAAGCTGCGGTGGTGAGGCCCCTCCTCAAGAAGCCTTCCCTGGACCCAGCGGATTTAAAGAACTTCCGTCCAGTCTCCAACTTACCCTTTTTGGGTAAAGTTGTTGAGAAGGTGGTGTCGCTCCAACTCCTGCGGCTTTTGGAGGATACTGATTATCTGGATCCCTTTCAATCGGGTTTCAGGCGCGGCTACAGTACGGAGACTGCTTTGGTCGCACTGATGGATGATCTCTGGCGAGCCCGGGATGGGGGTTATTCCTCCATCCTGGTGCTACTTGACCTCTCAGCGGCTTTCGATACCATTGACCATGGTATCCTTCTGCGTCGTCTTGGGGAGATGGGAGTGGGAGGCACTGTTTTACGGTGGTTCTCCTCCTACCTCTCTGACAGGACGCAGTCGGTGTTGACAGGAGGACAGAGGTCGACCCCTAGGCCCCTGGTTTGCGGGGTGCCACAGGGCTCGGTCCTCTCGCCCATCCTGTTTAACATTTACATGAAACCGCTGGGCGAGATCATCCGATGACATGGGGTGAGGTATCAGCAGTATGCTGATGATACCCAGTTGTACATCTCCACCCCGTGTCAGTTCAGTGAAGCAGTTGATGTAATGTGCCGCTGCCTGGACGATGTGAGGGTCTGGATGGGAGTGAACAGACTCAGGCTCAACCCAGACAAGACTGAGTGGCTCTGGATATTGCCTCCCAAGGACTATGTCGACTGTCCCTCCTTGGTTCTCGGGGGAGAAAAATTGACTCCCTCAGAACAGGTTCGCAATTTGGGTGTCCTCCTAGACCCACAGCTAAAATTGGAGCAACATCTTTCAGCTGTGGCTAGGGGGACCTTTGCACAAATCCGTCTTGTGCACCAATTGCGACCTTACTTGGAGAGGGAGGCCTTGCTCACAGTCACTCATGCCCTTGTCACCTCACGGCTAGACTACTGTAACGCGCTCTACATGGGGCTACCCTCGAAGAGCATCCAGAGACTCCAGTTGGTACAGAATGCAGCTGCGCGAGCTGTAGTGGGTGTATCAAGATACACCCACGTAACACCTCTCCTTCGCCAACTGCATTGGCTACCGATTAGTCTCCGGTTGCAATTTAAGGTGTTGGTCGTTACCTTTAAAGCCCTACATGGCTCAGGGCCAGGATACCTGCGGGACCGCATCCTACCACATACCTCCCTAAGACCGGTTAGGTCCCACAGAGAGGGCCTCCTCCGGGTCCCGTCGGCCAAACAATGCCGACTGGCGGGGCCACGGGGGAGGGCCTTCTCTGTGGGAGCCCCGTCCCTCTGGAACCAACTTCCACCAGAGATCCGGACTATCCCCACCCTGCTGGCCTTCCGTAAAGCCTTAAAAACATGGCTCTTCCGGCAGATGGGGTGAATAGGACAACCAGATTCCCCCTGAATGTTGTGTTTATAATGTTCTTTTTAATTATATTTTAATTTAAATTATGATTGTTTTTAAATGTACGTTCTTATTCATGCTGTACGCCGCCCTGAGTCCCACGGGATTGGGCGGCCTATAAGAGCGTTTAAATAAATAAAATAAATAAATAAATAAATTTTCCAAGCAAATTGGTTGCCTTTTTCAGACTGCAAAAGATAAGAATACCTCCCTATTTGGGAAGCTAATTTGCCTGCTCATTGTACAAGGGGAAGCAATATTCGAAGGCTAGGATGCCAGCTGCTAGATGGAAAGAGTTTTATCATACATTATAGGACTGCTCCTCATTTATCCGCCAGTCATTATACGAGATGTCACATTAGATCAGCTTCTCCGCTTCTGGCTCTCCATTCAGAGATTCTCAAATGCATTAACCAACTGAAAAGGAGGGAAATCTAAAGTAGAAAATCTTACGTGAAGTTTGCAGGCTGTAGTAAAGCAGAAGGACTTGCAATCAATGACTCCAAATACCAAAATATAAATCTTCTTTGGAAGATCAAGGCACCGGAAATATCTCTGGATGGTATTTGGAATAATTGATAATTGGGAGTAATAAAATTGAAAGAATTTGAGCTTTTAAATTCCTGGATGTAATTTTTGAAATTAGATTCATCCCGGCCAAATGTTTCACCACTGCTGCAGCAATCCTGGGCTTTTTCCCCATTCTAAGAAGAGTAAAGATATCCCTGCCAGTCAGTAGTGGGCTCTAAATCCCATTGCTACCAGTTCACACGCATGTGATGCTTCTGCGCATGTGCAGAAGCGTCCCAGGTGGGTGGGCAAAGCCTCCCACCGCCGCCCCTACCGGTTCGCCAAACTGGGCCGAACCAGGAGCAACCCACCGCTGCTGCCAGTTGTATGGTGCTCAGGTATGAGCCCACAGTGAAGTAGAGTAAAGTAGGCTAAAGCCTGTAGTGTAGACACTGTTCAGTACAAGTTTCTATGCACACTCCTCTAGGTTCTATGCACACTCCTCTAGATCCATGCTTTCATTTGTATGAAAACTGAATGATCCCTTTAGAGTTGCGAACCTGTGTTTGTTGACTCTCTTACTGATTTAAACTTTGATTTCCTAATAGTTCATTGGGACTATACATTATCTCTCATGCTTTTTCATCAAGAAGGAAAGTTAAACATTTAAACCCAGAGCCTGTTGTGGCCTGTCGGCCGCCAGCCCCTCCAGCAGCCGAATCAGAGGAGGAGGAGGAGGCGTGGGAGTCAGGGTCAGCATCAGGGCAACCTGGGAGCTCCGAGGAGGGAATGGAGCTGGCAGAGAGAGAGAGAGAGACAGAGTTGGAGCCTGGGCCATCCGTCAGCCCTCAGATGGAGAGTCAACAGCCTCCAGGTCTGGAGGTGGTTGATGAAGAAGAGGAACGGCTGGGTCCAGTGCCTGACACACGCCTGCACAGAAGGCAGAGAAGGGGAGAGCAGTGGAAAGCCATGGGCCGATTCTGGGGAAGGAAGAGCCACCACTGCTAATGAGTCCCCACCCTAACTCTGGGGATAAAAGGCAGGGCGCGGAGATGAATACGTGTGGCAGACAACTATTCATCTTGCGGCTTGACAGACTTGTTAGCCTGTGAGAGAAACTTTTTGCTGGGACTGCCAGCATTCCTAATAAAGGAATCTTTTGAGTTCACATCAGAGGGTTTGTCGTGTTTGGGGAGCTGGGTCAGAACAGAGTCCCTTTTTGTAAATATGATTTTTGTGTGTATTAATTAATTAAATAAACAAAAATTTAACTGACTTATGCCATCAGAGCCTCTCTTTCTTTTCTCCACCGCCCCTACTTTTGGAGACATTTGAATGAGTTTTCAAAATAACACAGCAAACAGACATGTGATCTCTAGCCAATTACCAGTGGTAGTTTCCAACTGGAAAACCCTTTATAACTGCAAATGATTTATCCAGTCTTGTTTGCCAAGCACATTGTAGTCTTTTGTTTCCAGTGCTTTACCTTCTGCAATATTTGATGGGATTCCATTAACTAAGACCTGGTGCCCTTGTGTTCTGAATGGATTAAAAAGCAGCTCAGCAGTGCTGTTTTCCCTGGTCAGAATAAGACTCATGTCCCTTCCATCATAATATAGCTACAGGCGGATGTTTACTTTCTTCCAACAAAAGTATTGTCATTTTGGGACAGGCAATTTCTTTCCTATCATCAGATTGGATTCTACTAATCCTACTAATAGAGTTGTTAGGCTTTCATTAAAGAGACTTGTGATGTGCCATTACAACTGGCTTTGATAGTTATTCTAGCCAAATTATCTTTTTATTTCTTCCAATATCAGTAGCAGCTCTTCTTAGATCTGTTGCTACTTAGAAACCCGAAGAATCATGTTTCTTAAACTGATCAAGAGATCAATTTAATAACTGATGTAAGCCACTTGATAGATTCTAGGTTCCTCCATTGCCACCATGCAAATTGTCCACCACTTCTCTTGATAATTCAACTATACTGGAAACAACTGAGAGCAGACTAACTTCCAAATGCAGCTCTACTCCAATCTTACTCATAGCCCCATGAGATGTTATGACATTGTGCACAAGTTCACAATATTTATAATTTATCCCTTGCTATTTTCCTATAGTACAAGGAAACCAACAAACTTTGTGCCAATGAAGGAACCTACTATTCCTTTTTTAAGTATAATTTTTATATATTTTTTAAAATGGAATAATCATTAATTTTAAGGATAAAAAGAGAAAAACTAAAAGTACAAATTAAAGACAAACTAAGAAGAGAGAAATCTATCTTACATTTTATGCTTATCAATAGTCACTAGTCTACCAATATTATAATATGAAAAATGCAAGATGTTACTGCAAAATATCACAGAATCTCTGCAATAGTAACAAATATTGCTGCATCTTTTGATTAGTACAGAATATTGCTTTTCCTAAAACAGATAAATTACATTTTTATGACAGCCATTTCTTTGACAAGCCCATCATTCCCGATCTTATCTGAAGTTCATTGCATGGCTTTTGTCTCTAACTTTTTAATAGTTCAGCCTATTAAATAAAGTTTTTCACTAATGTAAAAAGGAGCAGTGGACAGCTTCAGCTGTCTGAAAAAAAAATGGTGGGATACAAATGGACAACAATAATAATCCGAGTTGTCAGATCTCAATAATAATCTCTGATACAAAATAATTTTGCATAGAACGTTGAAAGTTTAGGATGTTCAGTGATTCATATCAATGCATAAGCAGCCAGCCCGATCCCAGCCTGTTGACTGCCAGCATTTTAGATTATGAATTTGCATATGCACTTCAAGAAATCATGTAACAGGATACACAAATTCACAGCTACATGACATCTAATATACAGTTGCATAAAACAGCAATCCCTGTTCTCTTGCTGGCATGTTTGGCAATGCGTGTAAATATGTATGAATTGTAAATAACTAACACACCTTGAGTGTTCACAATTTTTACATATCTTTTTAAACAGCTTCAAAGTCTGCTTTGCTTCTACTTTTAACTTTTCCAACATTTTTTTCTGCAAGCAGTGTAGAACTCAGCAGAAAGGAATCCTTTATAAAAATAAAATCTTGCTTTCAGAAAGAGATGACAGTATTACACCAATACTATGAGCATCAAAATAGTACTGCTAATGATGTTCACATCCTCATCTCTAAGCGGGAATTGGGAAGCAAATTTCTAAAGAAAGATAGCACTTAGATACCTGTCTCACAGAATTATCAAGCAGACGACGAGTTATGACTGTGATAGATGCCAAAGTCAACTCTGAATTTTTATTTCTCCATTATGTTTCAGTTATCTAAGAGTGGAGTCTGTGCAGATGTAAATGGTCATAATTCAACAGCTACCATTAAGTCAAATGTTTGGCACCAGGAAATGAACTTGTTTATTGGTTTGTGGGTGTTTTTGTGGGCAAGGATCAGACTGAGCTGGACAGTAGCATTGCTGGAAGGAGGCAAGGAGGACTTTCTCAGTGTTGTTTTGATTTACTTTTACAGATTTACAGATTAACAGAGTTGGAAGGGACCTTGCAGGTCATCTACTCCAACCCCTTGCCCAAGCAGGAGATCCTACATCTGCCTCTACTTAGGATCAAACTCACAACCTCCTGATTGTGAGGCAAGAGCTCTATCCCTAGGCCACAGCAATGATATATGTGCTTATTCTCACACCCAGACAATTTTTCTAGGTGTTTTATGCACATGTGAGGCTTCTCTTAATAAAATGTAGTGGACATTCACTCCACCATCATTTGGCCAGTGGTCACTACTCACTGAATTAGCAGGAGGCAGAAGTGCTGCAGAAATGAGAAGGGATTTTGCACACACCTTACAGTTTCCTCAATCCTGAATGCAGAATGCTCAGGGAGTAAGAAAATAAACTGGCTAAGTGTGTAAGATCTAATCAATTATAAACAAAAATAAAGATGTCCTGAAATTGAACTCAGCTTCCTGTTTCCACATTGGAATGCAGGGTTTGTTTGGGTTTTTTTGGACAGTATTAGAAAGTGATTTGTTATGGAAAACTTATTTAATTTCCCAAATGAATGAGACAAAGTTACCTATGTCCAAGTGTAGGAAAATCTAGACAAAGATTTGATTGGTAGATTATGTGCCAGCAAGATGGTGCTGACCCTTGTGGAATCACATAGAGAGACTTTCTCCATGATGATCTGTCCTTAATGGTCTTTCATATGGTCTTTCAGGTCTCCCGGGATGCACCCGTCACTGTTATTATTGAGTCCATTCACCTTACTGCTGGCTGTTGTCTTCTCTTTGTAGTCTACATGGAAAACATACAGTATATTGTAACATTGACTTACAGCTGCAGTCTGAATATAGTTCTTAGTTCTTTTCTCTCACTTTCTCCTGCCTGACATTGACATAGCTAGAGGCAATTGGTTAGTTAAAAGCATCACATATAAAATCAGTGTTGGAAATCATGTGAAATCATACTCACATTTATATCAAAAATTGGCATAGAGAAATGAATGTCACGGGTGTAATTTGGTAAAAGAGTTAAGGAATCTCATCAAAAATATCACCTTTTTTAAACAACCTGAATTGGTCGATAAAGTTCCCATGAAAGTTTAAACTGATGGCCAATTACCTTTGAATGATCAGAAAATAACTCTCAGTCTTCAGTGACTAAAGAAAATCCACTCATTCAGACAGGTACTTATGTTTTCATTCAAACCATTAAAGTGCAGTAAAATTGGAAGTGATCCCATTTTTGACAGCTCCCCTTATTTGTTTAAAAATTCCTCATAGCTGTTAGAAGAATTAAAGACACTTTGGCTGTAACCCTCAAACAATTAGTTTTTTATAATTTTTTAGATAAAAGTAATACATAATATTTTTTTATGCTAGAGCAAGGTTTTGTGCTCTATGAAACTCATAAAATAAATAATCCTTCAACACTTTTGGTGTATTCTTTAATATGTTGCAAGAAGAAGAAATGAAAAGTAAAACTACTTCTCAGTTGGTTGATTCAGAAAGCAAACTATGGCCTTTAAGCTCCTTTTGTCTTATTTTCAATGATATCTATGAGTTTTGATTCAGTTCTTCCTAAATGGAAATTCAACAAAATCCCCACCTTTTCCTATTAACTTTTGTTTGCATTCCCTTGACTGTTTTCTTTTCTCATGTACCAGTCCCAGCCTCGAGGCAGCTCACAACAATTATTAAATCCACAAAGTGCAATTCACCCAAAGCAATTTTAAGCCCCATTAATTTCATTGAGAGAGTTGCACACATCTTTAATAAATCGAGTCTCTTTGACAGAGAAGCATACTGAATTTCAGCTGAATCATGCCTTCCAGAGATATTTTTTAAAACTTTAGAAATGATAAACTAAGAAATCAGCACAAGTAGTAGAGATTCTAAATTTTAGAGTAGACAACCTAAAGCCTCAGCACCCAACGTTGTGACTACACATTCTGAAAGGTGGCACACAATTTCCCACCACGTTGCATGAAAAACAGTGTAATACAATATAATCATTTAGCTATATTATGTCATACTGCCTTTGGTGCCCATATTTTGCCCATCCATTTCAAAACTAAAGATTAGAAATCTTTTCTGAGAAAGTTCATATGCAGGTTCCTCTATTGCAGTGATGGCGAACCTTTTTTCCCTCTGGTGCCAAAAGCGTGCGCGTGTGTGCTATCATGTGCACGCATGCCCACACCTATAATTCAACACGCCATGCCCCCCTGCACATGCGTGTATGACCCCCCCATGCTGCCCCTCCCCCATGCATGTGTGCACGACCCCCCTGCTCCGCCATTTCCCGACTTCCGATGGGTCCGGTAGGCCTGTTTTTCATCCTTCCCAGGCTCCAGAGGCTTTCTTGGAGCCTGGGGAGGGCAAAAACACCTTCCCCTGCCCCCCAGAGGCCCTCCAGAGGCCGAAAACACCCTCCCAGAACCTCCATGTGAGCCAAAAATCAGCTGGCCAGCATGCACATGCGTGCTGGAGCTGAGCTAGGGCAACGGCTCACGTGCCGGCAGATATGGCTCCACGTGCCACCTGCCATAGGTTCGCCATCACAGTTCTATTGCTAAGATCTTGCATAAACTTTTTAAAGATGTTGATTGATCATAGCTAGACTTAAATTCTACAGAATCTAAAGAGATATTAGAAACAAAATATTATGTACATAGGTGACTGATACAGAGGGTGCAGTACCATTTGATTATGAGCAGAATTTAGTAGACCCATTTGTGATATTATGGTGGTCATGAAGGGAGATACCGGTTATAAGTTGGCTATATACTTATTACCAATACTTACTGTATAACCAGCAACTCCACTTAAACAATGGCAAATTGATATATTTCTAAGTTCATATGGCAAGGGAACACACACACCCCATACACCAAAATTAGATATAAATGATTGCAAGATGCCAAAGAAATAGGAGGTTTGGGCTTACCAGATTTGAATTTGTACTTTTGATGCTTGTTGTTTGGTCTTCCTTAAAAAGTGGGTGATTCTCCAAAAATAATGAGGGTATTTGATTTACAGGGCCATGAATTAAGATTTTATAGGGCTGAATTTTTTAATTCAATTCTTCCATGTAGATTTACACTCACTTTCTTAAGTGGCTTTAAAATGGTAGAAATAAGCATTCAAGAGAACTGTAGTTTGGAGAAAAAACTGGCAGAGGATTTTTAAAAAAATAACAAGAACAACAGGGATAAATTCAGACATCCAAATAATATTATTCAAATTTAGAAATATCCTGGGGTTTGCTGACACAGTTTAGAAGTCATTTTCCAAGTTCATCACTGTGTAATCTCATACTGACTGCAGCTGCCCAAGTTGTTGCCATCTCAGTTAGACAGCAATATGATCTCAAGAACATCACATTCCAGATCAACACCTGCCAGTGGGGATCAGTGGGGAAACATCTGGGCTGGGAAACCTTCACGCTAGTCTTATAACTTGTCCAGGCTTGGCTGACACATATGCCGGTGGATTGCTATTTTATTTAATTGTTCAGTAGAAAATGAAATGTAAATAAATACCATCGGACAATATGAAATATAATTTTGCCATGTTCAAGTCCATGAAAGAATAGGATATTGTGAAAGTTTTGTTCCTTACTAAAGTATTGGTTTGCCCTTTGCTTCCTTTTTATTTGACTGAATTATGCTCTTGACCTGAATGTTAAAATGTCACCCAGAATTTACTCTGAAGATGTTGAAATTGAATGAATCAATTAGGCAGTGTCAAGTTGCCATTGAAGAAAAGAAAAAGCATGTTGAAATGTATCTGGCCACAATTCACAAATTCTGTGAACTGTTCAGGTTTGCAGCAGTTGCATTCACAGTGTATATCTGTGGATGTGTGCCTGCTAAAAATGTTAAGATGGGAGCTCCATCTATCTGATCGAAGTCCTGAACATTTTTTTGTATGTGTTGCTCAGTCATCTGAAAATGTTCCTATTTTTAACATACATTTTGTAATATAACTTTTATAACATAACTGGGATTAGACAATTTACAACTACATCGCCTCCGATCTGATCTAAATGTAGTTCATAAAATCATATACCAAACTGTCCTTCCTGTTAATGACTACTTCAGCTTCAACCGCAGCAATACACGAGCACGTAATAGATTCAAACTCAATGTAAAGCGCTCCAAACTCGACTGCAGAAAATACGACTTCAGCAACAGAGTGATCAATGCCTGGAATGCCCTACCTGACTCTGTGGTTTCTTCCCCAAACCCCAAAAACTTTAACCTTAGACTGTCTACAGTCGACCTCTCCCCGTTTCTAAGAGGTCTGTAAGGGGCGTGCATAAGCGCACCATTGTGCCTACCGTCCTGTCCTTCTGTCCTACTGTCCTATTGTCCTCTTTTATCGTTACTTTTCACTTATGTTTATACAAACTACTACTATCCTATACATGTTTGACAAATAAATAAATAAATAAAAATAAATAAACATTGTCTTTTTTCAGATTATCTATTTTAACAATCTGTAATTTTAATGTCCTCTCTTTACTCATATTGTGATGTTCGTCTGATGACTTGTCTTCTTGAGGTTTTGTTTTTATTAACCAATTGACCATTACAACTGCCTATTTTGGAATATGTATTGAATTGAATTGAATTAAATTAAACAGTTATTTTATAAAAATAGATTTAAATCAAGCTATTCAACTGTCATAATAATAATAATAAATAACATACATCTTATAAGAGCAAGCATTACCTGCATCTTCATTCGTCAATTATTCATCATTTATTGTGGCTCAGTATCTTGATGCCTTAACAAAATTATTATCCTCCCTTAATAGGGTTTCATCTCCATTCAGGTTATTAAATTTGTGAAATGACTTTTGGCAATTCATTGAATCTCTTAACTAGTGACATTCTTGAACCACTCAAAAGAATTGTGGCTGGAACGGACAAACCAAATGTTTCAAATCACTCATAATATGAAAAAACATCTATAATATGAAATGCAACAAAACAAATCAAATCAAATGATCCATCTGTGACCGGGATTTTTATTTAAAATGGGTTGTTTGGCAAGGCACATGGCAGGAGTACATAGCATGGCTGATTTTTTAGTTGCCAGCCATTATTCAAATTGACATAGGGAACTTGAATATGTTTGACTTGGTTCCATCTGTTTTATGTCCATCAAGTGATGCAAACAACAGTGTGTCTCTCTTAATTGCACAATTTGCTTAGCATGGAATGAAGACTATTATCCACTATTAATTCAGCTCAACATGCTTAACTAGATCTGTCCTGAATGAATTTATCCTCTTATCTAAACTCAGGCTCTCTCAGTACAAGTGCAGCAAAATCCATTTTTGTCTTGGCAGGGCTAAATCTTTTGAAATTTACAATTCAGGATTGGACCAAGGGACAAGACTGGGAACACCTATGGATTAAATGGCAGCCCAATAAAATGGGACCTTTAGAGTTATCTCCATTTTATTATCCTACTACATTTATGTAGAGTTCCATACAGCATTAAATTGACATTGGGGAAATTGGGAGTATGAAGAATTTAAGGGATGCATTAAGTACTTGTTTTGTCTTGTAAGGAACTTAATACTCTTCAAATTCTTTATGTAGCACCACTAATTCAAGTATAGACTACATCAAAATTGTAGTCCATGATATGCAGGTAACATTTTCCCCTTCCAGATTTAATGGGGTCTAGTGTTACAATCATTAGTATAGTGATTATTGATTAGTAAATGATGTTACTTCCCCATTTCCCTCTAGCCAAAAAGTCATTATTGATAGCTTTCAAACTAAAAATTTGTTTGTTCCATTCTTTTTTAAATATAGCTTTATTATTTTTTATAAAACATAAAAACCAACAAAAACAAATGATCAAAAAGAGAAATAGATAGACAAAAGAAATAAAGAAAGTGATAAGAGATAGAAATACAAACAGGTAAAATTTTAAAAAGAAACAAAAAGGTAAAAGAAGTAGCTAATTTCTGACTTCTTTTACAGAATATATAGTTTAAAAGTTAAACTGTGTGAGATGCCTAGCGAGGGCTTTTGACCATTCCCATCAGAGATACGGTGACAATCAACAGAACAGAATAACAGAGTTGGAAGGAACTTGGATGTCCTCTAGTCCAGGGGTTTCCAACCTTGGCAACTTTAAGCCTGGTGGACTTCAACTCCCAGAATTCCCCAGCCAGCTGGCTGGGGAATTCTGGGAGTTGAAGTCCACCAGGCTTAAAGTTGCCATGGTTGGAGACTCCTGCTCTAGTCCAACCTTCTGCTCACACAGAAGACCCTATATCATTTCAAACAAGTGACTGTCCAGTTTCTTCTTAAAAGCCTTCAGTGACAAAGCACCCACAACTTCTGAAGGCAAGCCATTCCACTGGTTAATTGTTCTCAATGTCAGGAAATTTCTCCTTAGTTCTAGGTTGCTTCTCTCCTTGATTAGTTTCTATCCATTGCTTCTTGTCTTTTTGTACTTTGGTAAATGGGTTGACTCTCTCTTCTTTGTGACAAGCCCCTAAAATATTGGAATATTGCTATCATGTTACCCCTAGTCCTTTTCACTAGACTAGGCATACCCAGTTTCTGCAACCATTCTTCATATGTTTTAGTTTCCAAGCCCCTAATCAACTTTGTTGCTCTTCTCTGCATTTTTTTCAGAATCTCAACATCTTTTATATATTGTGGTGACCAAAACTGGATGCAGTATTCCAAGTGTGGTCTTACTAAGGTTTTATCAAGTGGTACTAATACTTCACATGATCTTGAGTCTATCCCTTTGTTAATGCAGCCTAGGATTGTCAAGATGAGAATAACTCTCACTAGAGGCGAAAATGGATCTTTGCCCGGAATTCTGACATTAGAAATGAAACCGCAGTTTAAAGTTCTAAGTAAAATATTTATTTGGTACAAAAACAATAAATCCTAATTATTCTACATCTCTGATATAAAAAGGCATGTCTTGCTTCGATAGAAGCTGGGAACAGAAGGATAGAACGGAGAAAGGAATGTGCACATGCGTACAAGAACATATCAATCATGTGCTCAGGAATAAACCATTATATTAGATAGAAATGCTTCTCCCTGCATAGACATATGACAGACAATAAAATCACTGCGTGACAAGGATTGCTTTGGGATTTTTTTGGCAGCTCCAGCACACTGTTGGCTGATATTTAATGTATGCTGAAAGGCAAGGAGATGACAAATTCAAAAACAACAATGGGATTCATATGAAGAAAGAAGGTATACTTAGTAAAACAGACACAGGTATAGGCAAGTATTTAGGGTAAGATTCTCATGAGTCTCAGACTGATCAAAACTAGGACACTTTCATGCCCTATTCTCAGTGCTACAGAAATCTTAACTATCTGTATTAGGTATAAGCCCTTAAGTGTCTTAGGAACAAGCTCTCTTTCTCCCTCCCTCCCTCCCTCCCTCCCTCCCTCCCTCTCTCTCTCTCTCTCTCTCTCTCTCGTAAATGTATTACATTTAAAAGTGTATATATTAAGAAAAATGCATATTATGAAACAAAAGAAAAATAGGTGTGCATTTTTTTATATGGAATGGCTTTTTAAAATCTTATAAATGGTTGTGTCAATGGAACCAAAGAGATTTAAGATTGGGAAATGAGAAACTGAAAGAAAATGAAACTGATTTATTTCTTCTTATTATAAAAGACACATATCCACCTCATCAGATCTTTTGCTTCCAGAAAAAAAAAGAGCTTCTAGTTGAAAATACGACTTTTTGTCATCCAAGTGATGGATGATGCTTTTCAAAATCTGTTCTCTTTGTTCATTTTTCACCTTGGATCACCATTTTAATCAACTGGGATTGAAACTCTGTATGTTGAACAGGTCAGTCAAAGTGGTTTAAGGCGCACGTGGATTCTACTTAGGTTCACTAAGACAAAGAGCTTCTGAAGTTGCCAATTCTGGCAACTTCATAAGCTCTTTGTCTTAGTGAACCTAAGTAGAATCCATGTGCGCCTTAAACCACTTTGATTGACCTGTTCAACATACAGAATTTCTCTTTTCTCTTTTCAGAGAACTCTGCCAGAACAAAAAATTTAAAAATCAGACAATACCGCTTTATAGCATACTACATTCTTTTGGGTAGAACTTTCTTATATTGTAAGATAAACGGCATATAAATTTGATAAATAAATAAATAAAATCTAGAAGTGATGGAGACCTGATGAACTTACAGTATCTGCCACAAGATGATGATGTTCCTTCTCTTTTTGCATAGAAATGGAACATTTATATAGATTGCTTGAACCAAAGGTAACGAAGAAGAAGCCATTGCATTTTCTAACATATTATTGTATTATCTTTAATTTATAAATTGGTATTTTTCTTTTTATGTAAATCCAGAAGTTGCAAAACACTCTTGGGTAAGTAAAATAATCCCTTCTTACAATTGTCATGTCAAGATCAAGCATGTGAAGGAACCTATGACTGTAAACAGACAAACAATCTACAACATCCCAAAAGTCAATATTAGTATTAGAGCTTTCGCATGACTTACTTCTTACAATTTACGCAGAAATGGGAAAAAGGATGTAAATATTAGTTATTCATCCTAGCCACTGATGTCCAAATCCTGGTGTCATAGCAGAATTAAAAAGTTATGGCACTACTAAACCTTTAGTTGATCAAGCAATGATCAAATGATTTTGCAAGATCCATTGGGTTCTTTGTAGAACCCAGTTTTATCAAATGTCATGTGGAAAATATATATAATAACAGAGTTGGAAGGAACCTTGGAGGACTTCTAGTCCAACACCCTGCTTAGGCAGGAAACCCTATACCACTTTAGACAAATGGTTATCCAACATCTTCTTAAAAACTTCCAATGTTGGAGCATTTACAACTTCTGGAGGCAAGTTGTTCCACTGATTTATTGTTCTAACTGTCAGGAAATTTCTCCTTAGTTCTAAGTTGCTTCTCTCCTTGATTAGTTTCCACCCATTGCTTCTTGTCCTACCCTCAGGTGCTTTGGAGAATAGCTTGACTTCCTCTTCTTTGTGGCAGCCCCTGAGATATTGGAACATTGCTATCATGTCTCCCCTGGTCCTTCTTTTCATTAAAGTAGATATACCCAGTTCCTGAAACCATTCTTCATATGTTTTAGCCTCCAGTCCCCTAATCATCTTTGTTGCTCTTCTCTGCACTCTTTCTAGAGTCTCAACAAAATGTTAGATCAGATGTAGGCCAATCAATTTAGAGCAGATATTATTTTAAGATAATTATATAGTATGACATTTGCAGGCAAAAGTGAGCACCTGTTGAAGGTCTTTGAATCACGGCTATGTGTATATTGGCTGTTAGTTTTTTTTTTAAAGAGAATCTTAATTGATGAAAACAGTCATCTATGTTTGTTTAAGATTAATATTAGTTTAAGGTTAAGAACAAGAAGCTACTTCCAATTGCATTCCGTAGCTTTTTTAAATACAGACTTAATTGAATATGCATATGCCTTAATATAAATGATGCCTGGATATAATGGATACCCATAACACCAGGACAGATTATCACAGTGCTTTATGTTGGCTGAGATGTACTGATGGTGAGGGAGAAAAGAAGATTAAATAATATTAAAGATAGGCTCTCAAGTTTTCTCATATCTCCAAAAGTCTTTATTACACCCTCTCAGCTTTTAATTGAACACACTGAAGTATGATGTTTTGGCTGGTTTCAGAGGGTTACTCTTGGGTTCCAAAACTGAATCACATTTTCAGTCTAATTATTTTCTCATTATTAACTAAACAATTGTTAAATCAGCAGCAGTTACAAGAGGTTTTTAAAAACGAAAGCCATGGTTGAAGCATAGAAACAGTGAAGGGGGACGGTTTCAATAATGAGAGCATAATTCACGTGCAGAAAAGTTAGATCATATTACCATGAACAGAGGCATGTCTTTAATACTTCTTCAATAATTAAAATATTCTTTAAGTAGCTATTAAAGCTAGTAGAAATATATGTTTTAATAGATTTATCAGTACATTTCACCAGATCATATGGGGACAGTTCCAAACAGATCAAATTCTGGGCATTGTCACTGTAAATGGGGTTCTTTTGCTTCCAATGACTCTGGGTAATTAACAAAGTGGCAAATATTAAGGCTGGAATTTTCCCCCAATAATCATTTCAAACATAATCCCAGATAGTGGAGTCAAGTGATAATTCTGAAATAGGGATGATAATTATTTTGGGAATGAGTGAATAACTGGATGAAGCAAATCAATTTTCATGAAATATATTATCTGCAGCTGCAGAGAGAAATTTGCAGAGATAGGATAAGGATGAAACAACATTTAAAAAGTCTTAGCAATTATCTTAAAAAGTAGGTTGACCTATTCTTGTACCAGACACTGTTCAGTCTCTAATATACTTTACGTGAACAATGCTATTCTTCTTCCTAGTTGCTAAAATAAAGAACATTTTAGGGTAGCGAAGATCTGAAGGTTGAATTTCCATGTTGAAAACTAATTTCGATAATGATGATAAATTTCTGCTTAAGCAAGTATACCGGCTATTTGCTGCCTTTAATTCTAAATATGCATCTGCTTTATTCAGCCACCATGCAAACGCTTTGTTCCGGAAACTTTGGGAGGCGTAGATTTCCAGGCATCCAAATCTGCCCACCCGAATAGCTATTGCATGGGCTTGCATGTGTTCTGCCTTTAAGCAAGACTATTTGCACATCATATCTGGCTATTCCAGGCCAACAAAATACAACACAGACTGCTTTCCCGGAACCATAAAAAGAATGCATGCAGTGTAGAAAACAAATGAGCCCATTCAGGCCTCATGCTGACTTGTGTATAGCCTACAGACTTCATATTGTCATATTGTAGCACATATGTTCAGATAGAGATAATGCAGCAGTATTGGATGCCAGCCAGCAAATTAATCTATGGCAAAGGAACATGAAACAGATACAGACCTGAGCAGCAGCATGAAACAGACACTAGTCAGAAATATACAGTTGCTTGCATGGGAACTAGATTAGTGGTGTCATCTATATGGCTATATTCCTCCCCAAGTTGAGCATCTTAGTTTCACACCATGAAAAAGCAGTGACATGAGAAGAGGACCACTGCATTGAGTGAAAGGTTATTTAATAATTGGCATGGAAGGTGAAGCCATCTCTTGACAAGATAATAGAATCGGAAGCGAAAGGGCCATGATATAATTGGGCCTTCAGAATGACATGGAAGGAGGCAGGGCCAACTCAAAAAGCAAAAATGATAAAATATCATCCATGTGTCTAAGAGTCAGTATATGTTTGCAATTACATATTTCTGTGTTGGAAACTGTCTTTTTTCCTGAATGAATGAATGAATGAATGAATGAATGAATGAATGAATGAATGAATGAATGAATGAATGAAAGTGAATGTGTAAAATATATCTTATGCTGACTTTTATTCAATAATCAAGAGGTACTGTTCAATTTATGTTTTGTCTCCCATCCCATTCTCATGAACTTTCTTCCAAAATAGGAGATTATAAGTGTAAAGATTACCTAGAACAGTGATGGCGAACCTATGGCACACGTGCCACAGGTGGCACGCGGAGCCATATCTGCCGGCACGCGAGCCGTTGCCCTAGCTTAGCTCCAACGCACATGTGCACGCCGGCCAGCTGATTTTCGGCTGATGTGGAGGCTCTGGGAGGGCGTTTTTGGCTTCCGGAGGGCCTCCAGGGGGCGGGAGAGGGCATTTTTGCCTTCCCCAGGTTCCAGGGAAGCCTACTGGGCCCACTGGAAGTCGGGAAATGGGCCATTTGCGGCCTCCAGAGGGCTTCCGGAGGGGCGGGGGAGGCCATTTTCACCCTCCCCAGGCATTGAATTATGGGTATGGGCACTCGTGCATGTGCGATAGTGTGCGCACACACGCTTTCGGCACCCGAGGAAAAAAAGCTTCGCCATCACTGACCTAGAAGAATTCTTGTCTTGCATATATGCTGGATAAATACATGAAGTTGTTAAAATCAACCAAATAGAAGAGAAAATCAATTTTTCAAGAAATTCTATTTTCTAGACTCTAAATAATGGGTCCCCTTATTTAAAAGGTCTAGAAGTGATGTGACTTCTTCAGAAATGGCAACACTTTTCAAATAAATACTGAGATTTAAGAGGAGATGGAGAAACCCAAGATTTATTCAAGCCCATTCTCTTATTCTTCCTCTCTCTCCTGCATTCAATTGTATTGATTTCAGCAAATAGAAATGGTCTCTGGTTAGATGAATTTTAAATTCCTAGGACACAAATGACATGAAAGAATCAGCCTCTCTTACCAAGTACCCAGTGCAATAATTGATTTTCCAAAAAGTTGGTGAGCATAAAATGCATCCAAGCTACATTTATCTAAGGATAAAACAATTAAAAAGATAAGCAAGTTTTTAAGCAGTAGCATGCACACAACTATATCACCTTTTTTTGGGCTAAATTTATTCATGTACTGCAGATATTGAAGTAAAAAAATGAAAAAAAAATCTGTACGGATAGCAAATAATACCAAAACAATGACTATTTTTCATTTTTAGATGTCCAAGAATACAATTAAATATTGGAATATTTGGAGAGAAAAAGAGGGAGAGGGACAGAATGCAGGAGAGTGAAAAATGACTTTTTTTTAGCTCAGTAATTTTCTTTAAGAGAGGAATCTTGACTGTGAGAAAGCGACTGACAGATGTGTTATATTTGAAGATTTCGAAGAGGCCATTCAGTGTCTCATAAAAGGTTTTCCTCAGACAATCCAGTCATTTATTTGTTCAGAAACCTCATGAAGGCCTCACAGGGTCAGGAGTCGTAAAGATATTCCATTGTTTCCTGTCAAGGAGGTCTCCATTTTGTACAGAGTTGCAATATTTACTGGAGGCAAGATAGTAATTGTTACATAAAATATCAGTCTTGCCACAGAAACAGGACTGTGGGTATTTTAATGAGCTGAAATCCTCAAAGAGAAGCATCTAATTCTCCTGTTATGGATTTTGCTAAGTGTCCATTGGTATTTGCTTTTGCTCCAAGACAGTGATCTTTTACAAGAGGCTGAAGTACAAGGCTACCCTAGCAGTCCTTCACTTGAGCTCATTATAAACATTTCCTTTCAATTCACACACTTCTGTGGTAATCTTTGGCATGTTTTAATGTCCCAGCATGTTGACAGAGAGCTATTTAATTCTGCAAATCAAAGGAATTGGGCAGGGGAAATTCTAAAAAAGTGTGATACTATTTGTGGTCTCAGGAAAGTGCTTGACTAATCTGACAATTTTATACCAGTGATATCTTATCATTGAGTTAATAAACATTAAGGATAAGATAATCCCTTAACTGATACTTGAAATTAATTGTTTGTAACATTTGTGTCATTTTTATAATTCCAGAGATATGTATAACAATTACAAATACAATTGAAAAGAATGCACACACATACACACACGCACATGCACATGCACACACACAATGTTAAATACTCCAAAGTTACAGCCACCTCATGGTTTGCAGGAAGCCTCCAGATCTGCCTGAAACCAAACTATTGACATTGATGTCAAATCATTAACAGTGGAGATGTGATTTCTCGAGTTTTGTCCACAACAAGACGGAATACAGGAGGTCCTCAACGTATGAGCACAGTTGAGCCCAAAATTTCTATTGGTAAGTGAGACATTTGTTAAGTGAATTTTGTGCCATTTTACAACTTTTCTTGCCTCAGTTGTTAAGTGAATCACTGCAGTTGATAAGTTAGGAACCCAGTTGTTAAGTGACTCTGGCTTTCCCATTGACTTTGCTTGTCAGAAGTTGCAAAAGGTAATCACACGAACTTGAGACATAAATATGAACCAGTTGCCAAGCATCTGAATTTTGATCACAGAATCATGGGGATGCTGGAAAGGTCGTAACTGTAAAAAACTGTCATAAGTCACTTTTTTCAGTGCTGTGGTAGTAAACAAACTGTTGTAAGTCAAGGATTACCTGTAGTTATTTACTACAATGAAAATACCAGATTGGACCTTCTGCTAAATAGAACCTCCCATGTCTGACTGTCTGAATGCCGTCAGTTTCCCCACCAAAGACTATGGTGACCACCCCCACAACAAGAAAGCCAAACCTGCACACCAAAAGTTACTTTCCCTGTTTTTAAACAATTCAAAACTAATTACCACAGACCAAGAATTTAAAAAGCTGTTTATAAAGTAAAGGATCCTAACCAAAACAGTGCTGATCATTGTAATCATTTACTTTATTGTCTCCTATGTAGGAACAACTGCAGATTTGTGGAAGAAATGTGCAAGGTAAGATCATTCTTTTGTTATCTTTGGGGAAAAATGGGCTACTGAATCTCTTTGGGAGAAAATTGATAAGTGAGTCTAGGTACCATATGTCTTCTTAGAAACATCAGTCTTCTGTTCATGCTTTTAAGCTTCCCAAATACACTTGGTTGGTTTGTATCAGATAAAGTGATAGATTAGAGAAGCCCTAGGCCTGATCCAAATAGAATCACCTTGCATTCTTTTAATCATATAAAACAAAGTGTTTGAGAGATGAACTAGTAGATCTGAATGCTTATAGGGAATGATTACTTGAAAAGAATATATATTTATTTTTTCAAGTAAGTATCTCGATCTCTGCCTCACATCAGAAAGGCATCACAGAATTATTCATGCTGATTGGAATTTCTTCTATCATTTTCCAGTTAAAATTTTTGAGGCAGAATCTTGAGCTGAACCCTGGCCCAAATTGAGTCTGTAATCCTAAACACCTTTACTTTTGAATTCAGACGAAATTCTGTAGTCTATCTGCATCAGATTGCAATATTATCAGGAGCTCACATTATCTTACAAACAACATGGACCATATTTGTTAAGACTATGCCAGCTCATGCTTTAGTGCTGATATATCTGTTCTTTTGGGAACACATGAATTTTCTCTTTTTCCTTATATAAACATTTCAGAACAATCCACAGCTTTGATTTATACTTGTCTAATATGCACATTCACACCTCAGCATTCTTGAGGAACATTTTATTTTCCAGATCAGTATTTTACCAAATACTTGAATCTTTTGAAAACAATCAAGCAGTTCACTGTAATGGTGCCCATGCAGAAGTAAGAATGAAGAACTGTGGGGCAAAACAATTATATTTGTATATAATAAAATATTTTTTAAAAATGTATATTTTATATGCAAAGCACAAGAATGTGACATTGATGAAGTATGGAAGAGTTTTCTTTCCATTTTTGAAAAGCCTTTTAAGCAAACATGTAAAGCACTCTGATTACAGAGTAATTGATTATACCAATAAGGGTTTTCTAAGACTTTATTGTGTAATTCTGCTCTTTACTGAAAAAAATCTTGATAAAATTGGCAAAGCCCTCAAAAAGTTGGACCATTACTTCTATCCAGGCCTAAACCTGGATAAACCCTCTTAATTTTTTTTATTTCAGGTGTGAACAATGATATTATTGATATTGATATTAATTTCTTGTTTGCCTACCCTGTGGGAATGACAACTTCTAATAAGAGTAACCAGTTTAAGAATGGGCTGCATTTCCTCATAGGTAATCTCTTTGGCTGGTTTGATGGCCAGTCAAAAACATAGAGAGAGACAAGGCAGATCTGAAAGTAAGTGAGAATGATATTTTCTATCTGACACACTCTTTCAAGCAGCATTCTATAGGGAAGAGGAGAGATACATTACCAGGTCTCAACCCCTGTCCGATTAAAAGCATTTGAATGAGGCTGAAATTCTACAACTTGTCATTGTGGTTTGTAGGATCTCAGGATTATGAAGATACAGGGATATGAAACTTTATCTTACCTATGTGGATATCCCTAAAGAAAAGGATAACATAATATACCAGGTGTACTTGACATCTGGAATGGAATCTAACTTCTATCACCTTTAAATGATTACAGAAGAAACTTCATGACTCTGAAGAAGTACACTTGCTTCCCACATTAAACGATCAACAACAATTTAATTTTCTCATTTTAAGAGTCTACCATAGAAAGTTGTTATATCACTTACTTCAAAATTTTGTTAAAAAAATAAATATACTGTACATTATATTGGTACGTCCACTTCATTATGCAAGCAATTTTGTAAGATCAAAATTGAACTACATATAATGGCAATGTTCTTTGTTTCTTCATTCCTGAGCATTTTATTGTAAGGTGGGGAAAAAGTTGTGGTTGGTTGAAATCAAGAGCAAGGATGGCATGTTGCTGATTCTTTTTTCCTCCTGAGAAATAGCTACAAGAAGAGAAATAAATGTAAAAGAAAAGAAAAGAAATAGAAAAGACACCATGTAGTTTCTTTTCAAATGACACTGCACTTTCTAATATTTTAAGCCTCAAGGAATATTTTAGAGAAAATTTTTGGGGTTATTTTGAATTTCACATTCTTCCCCACTTTACTCAATGTGAAGTTAGTTCAAAATAACTTAAGTAGACTAGGGAAAACAATTTGAGTATTCCAATGTTGAAGGCCTCATCTTCTCAAAGCCTTGATGGAACAGGACCCCAAAATGCAAAGAGGAATAAAGTAATTTGTATTTCTTTGATCCAAACAGTTGTTTTCTGTTTTTTTACATCTTTCCTATTATTGCAAATATATTACCTTTAAAGATTCACGTTTAGTGTAGCTTTAGATCACTTTGGACACAGACTTGGGGGAAGCAGGTAGCTTTCAATCTATGGTTTCTTCTCTGATATGATCCCTTTAATCAGCATTTCTGTCATGCTGGCTGGGGAATTTTGGGAGTTGTAGTCCACACATCTCCAAACTGCCAAGATGCCTTTAATACTTCTTGTTTTTGGACAAAGCTGGCTTTGGGATGATAGGATACTAGAATAGAGTTTCTGGTGTTTAATTTCTATATCTCGCTGAAACTTTTGCCTTTAATTCAGAAGGAAAAATTAATTGCATCCTGTGGTTCTTGAAAAAATTTCTGGGATTAAGTTGGAATAGAGCAGAAGGTTTTTAAGATAGCAGTCCTGCCTAACTTATTGCTGAGTAAACAGATGTAAGACTGCATCATACTTGCAAGAACCGTTTGATAGATCTTACATGTTTGATTGTTGTGGATGTTTTTTCTCCCTCAGGATATATCATAACATCTCTCAAAAGAAAAACAACAACAACAGCAGTCATTGAATGAACACATTTTCAAGAAAAATATATATGTAAACGGAATACGTAACACAAATGGTTTACAGTACCTATCTATTGTGAAAAGTTTATGTTCAGAAAAGAAGATACACTAAAGGAATGATGTGCTATTGTGCAACAATGCTGTTTTGAAGTGCAGTTATCCATCCTGAAGGATCATTTATGGGAGATTCCTTCAACTAAGGCGAACAATGTTCTATCTCAGTTCCTTCCTTCAACCAGTCTTCCCCAGGCAGATGCCTGCAGATGTGTGAGGCCACAGATCCTCTTCTTCTCAGCCACATGATGGGAGTTCCAGTTGACTAGATTGGGAGGGAACTTGGGGGCAGAAGTCTATCAGAAGCATTCTTAGGACTCAATGCAAATTACACTACAAGATGTATGAAGCCACTTATTCAGAACTACTGTGTCTGAGCCTTCTCTCTCTCTATATATATATATTTCCAACAAACAAAAGCTGAGTCTCCAGTACAATACCCACAAAGACATCCATTCCATGGGAGTTTTTAATTCTGTTTTACAGTCCCTCCCTGCAGTGACAACCACATAGCTTGTGATTGATCTGCAAGCCTACACATTTTGATTGCTTGCCACTTTTGTCTCCCCTTTTTCTACTGGCAACTATTTTATATGCAAGGCCTCTATCTGTGACTTCATCATATCCATGTCCTGCCACCAGATACAGAAGCCCTTTGTTCTGCCTCTTTTCATGCTGGAGGAGTCCTCCCCCCCCACCTTTCCATGGGGTCGCTTCTTGTTCTGAAACATGAAAATGTGTGAAGCATAAAACTCCAGCTGTGAATACTTACCTCCCTGCCGTGTTAAAAAGTTCAATATACAAAACACCTGGTTTCAAGTAAAATGTACATCAAGATATATGGCAACGAGACAGATTTAATATACCCCATAGGGCCTTCAGGCAGCTTCTAAATGAAAGACACAACACATTTCCCTCCCCAGATGAGCCATTACCTTTTCACAAACAACAAACCTGAACCTTGTACAGTTGAAACAGAAGTCAGAAGTAAAAGAGACAGTGTAAAGAGGTTCATTGTCATGCAAATGAGAGTCACACCACAAAGGCAGAATATGGCCTGCGCAGGCCAGCTTAACAGAATCCTTTTTACATGCCGTCATTGATTTATAGAAATGTGAGAAACAGGAGGTAACTGAAGCTGAACATTATGAGGGTTGATGCAACCATAAAAAAAAATCAGCATCAGCTTTCAACTTCACACTTGATTTTGGGGGAAAAAACACACCATAAAAATAAGAAAGGACCTTTTCTTTCTCCTGTGGATTTGATTCATTCTCAGTGTCATAGCAAAAATTCTGCTAATTCCTTTGCACCATAATACCTACTCTGTGTGTATTCGTATTGCTTGTTCTTGAATAATAGAAATACATCTGATTCAGATCTACCAGCAGGAGTGTGGGAACTATGTCCTACAGGCTCCTTCTTAAGTTCTTGTTTATGCAAGAATGGATAAACTCACCACATGCAAGAGACTGTAGGCAAAATCTAATGGAGATAAACGAGCTTTCCCCAACAAAGCCCTCCCCAATTAACCTGGAGATTATCTAGGTTCATTTCCCCCAAATTTAGATCATAATGGGCCATTTTCTTGATTGGCTTGGGAGAAGACTCCTGCCTCTTCATTTGTTCCTTCTATTCAAGGGATACGACAAGACTGTTACATTCAGGTGAGGGAAATTTATGAAAGTATGGAAGAGGCTAAAAATTCAAGTGTTCTAAGAAGTCTGTGTTCTAAGTGATTTCCACACCTACCACATATTGCACAGCTGATGTGGGAATAAATAAATAAATAAATGATCACATATGTTTTTCCAGTCTTCATGTGCTTCATGGTTGTCTTTCTATTGCTCCCAAAATAACAGTCGTTTCTGCTCTCTAGACCATTATAGCAGCATTTTGAAACACCAAGAGTTTGTGGTTAGGACAATCTTTCTCTTAACTGTCCCAACTGCTGTGCTATTGGAAAGATCAACCCATTTATAATATAGAATTACATTACTTTAATGTGCAGGGCATATAATTGTATCCTGCTTTCTGTTGTTCTCTGGAAATCATAATATATTCCTCATGATTAAGTATTACTACAATCAAAGAGCTAACTGTGAGCATGGAATAACAAACAGTGGAAATCTAGTCCATTTTAGTAGCATTTGTATTGATAGATTATTTGTCTGTAATTTCTTAGCAAATCATTTTAAATGCACAGATCCACACTTCCTCTCTTATGGATTTTGGATTAATCAAAGAGGCATGGATCCTTATATTTATTTCTTGACATAATCAAGCAATGTTTGGGCTTTTACCAGGACTTGCTATAATGCCTTTCCTTCAGCTCTATTACAGGGTAGCTGTTGCAAACTCTGTATGACTCCACATCTCCGTATTGTGATACACAAGAGGTAGAATCAATAACGCATGTTCTTTTACATTGCTAGTTTTATATGACATTGCATCAAAACCTTATTTTTCCCTTTTAGCAGCAATCCCAAAACAATGAGACCATTTCCATGTCGATTTTATGCTGGTTGATATAGATTTTTTATACAACCTGCAATGTTTAGTTAGCATTTATGTTCAGTGTTGTAATAAGATTTAAAATGGATTGCTGTATGTATTTATTTTAGTTTCTTTTGGCCTTTTTCTTTTCACTTTGTTTTATTGTACTGGCTGGCTAATGGCCATAATAAGCAAGTTAAACTGAAATAATTGATTTTGGATACATAATTCCCCCCACACACCTATATGTCTTAACAATATTTACTGTATATGGCTATGCATTTGACACATTCGCCTGGGTCCCTTCCTCTCTCTCTCTCTCTCTCTCTCTCTCTCTCTTTCTCATGTATCTATGTGGTTTTCTCATACATATGCTGCATTAAGACATCACTTAACCTCTAGGTTTTATTTTTTATTGTTAAAATTTTATTGTTTAAAATTTCATAGAGAAAATAACAGAATATTGATTTTTTTTCTTTTTTTTCTTCCTGCTATACCAAAGTAGAATAAGCTCAAAAAGATCTTGTCATTTAAATTCTTAAGATTCAAATATAGATATCCATTTACTTAATACCCAAATGTACTTCCCCCACACACATACAGACAGACAAACCTGTTTCTGGCATATACTTTTCTGAATCCAAAGGTCTGACTAAAGATAAAGGATAGTTATTTTCTGTACCTTGAAAATAACAAATATTGAAGCAAGGTGTTATACCTATTTCAAAGTGTGGAGACTTTTTTTTTTTGCTAAATATGGTGGCCAGCTTTTAACCAGACTGTCATTTCTATATAGGTATGAGTTTATACTACTCACCATTTTCAGCCTGTCCTGTTTGATTTGTTGTTTATATGTGTATGAAATCCTAGTTAATTACCATCTACTTGTAGCAGATAGTTATATTTGCTAGTTTCCCATGACGGTGTGTGTGCACAACATACAATCTAAATAGAAAGGTAATCTATTGGAAATAAATTTGCTCTATACAGCCACCCAGTGTGTGCTCTCTACAAAGGCAGGTTTAAATAACCCCTTCACATATTCACAACTTCCTGAGGAAGTCAAATGATGCTTACACATATGTTGGCCTTACCCCCTGCTAAATTCAATTCTCTGTCTTGGCCATATGTTAAAATTATATTTGAAGATGTCATACAGACAGATTTGTATTTGAAGATGTCATACAGTCATACATACATTCAGTTCCTCCTTGTAAGCCTGATCCCTGATAGTCTCAGCAATGCTGCTCCTGTTATGAGTCCTTTTCACACAAACTGAGACATATGAGATCAGACATTTGAAACTCATCCCTGCAGACTACACATTTCCTACAATCATATCTAATATTTTAGGACTTTTTTTGTTAGTATGTTTGAAATAGACCTGACATGCTGAATTTTTCTCAAATAATATGATGTAATTAACATCTTGCACTTTTACATGGCACCAAATATTATGCTGTTTATGTCTCCAGCTGCCTTATGGCTGTTGTTAGAACATTGTTTATTCCTATTTTATCTCAGCTTCTAGTTACAAAAATAAGTCAGAACCAAAATATGCCAAGTCTGTATTGCCCAAGCAGTTGTTATCAGCTTGGGAAAACCATCCAAATTCTACAGAGACAAAACACCATGCTGTAGTTGTGCTTCTGGGTTAAATGACACAAACCAGCCATCAGTGGGGCCTATGGGAAATTATTAAGGGAAAGGAGAAGGAGAAAGAAAGCTTAACATATTGAGATGTGTACTGGTTTAGGAAGCAGACTAATTGAAACAGACCTGCTGATAAGACTCTCCTATCTCAGGAATCCTGAGTCTGATGCGGGAGAAATGCTGCCTTTCTGTCATCAGTGGGTGATACACTAACTCCTTTCTATTAAACCTGCTGACACAACTAACTGATCAGAACCTGTTCTTTGGGAAATGGCTTATTGACAGGAAAAGGAGATGAGGGGAGAAAATAAAAGCATTTAAGACCTTTCCCTCCCTTTTAATCTCAGAGGATATTATCAGTCTCTCCGGGTGTGTGGGTTTGGCGTCGTCTGGGCAGAAAAACGCACAATACACTCAATGTGAAAGATGCAAGATGATCTTGGGACAGACAAATCTCTTCCCACCTACTATGATGGGCGGTAGCAGTAACAGCGTTTTCCAATTTCCCCCATTGAGATACAAGCTGCCGCTAATAGTGGGCCCTCAGCTTAAGTTACCTGAACTTTGCCTTTCCTCTTATCTACCAGTTAAAAATTGAAGAGTGATGAATGTAGAACTAAGTGTGTGAGTATGTGTATAGGGGTATACATATGCATTCACTCACATGTGCACACAAACACACACAAACACACACACAAAATCTGCCTTTTACATAAAAGAATAAATCTAGCTCAATAAATGATATATTACTTATGTAAATATTATCTCTTTGCCAAAGTAGAATGCTGTTAAACTTGCTGATCTAGAAAGATGGCTGTGTTCCATTGTAATTTGTTGTCCAATACAATTTAATAATAAAGAGAAATAGAACAGGTTGTGTGAAAATGAGCCTGCTCAGCCTCAACATTATGCTTTGCACCCAAGTTGTAATACACAAATCTTTGGGTCCACAGAGGTGGTGCACACCGCAAGGAGATATCATTTAGAATAGAATAGATAGAATAGAATTGTTTATTGGCCAAGTGTAATTGGACACACAAGGAATTTGTCTTTGGTGCATATGCTCTCAGTGTACATAAAAGAAAAGATACATTTGTCAAGAATCATGAGGTACAACACTTGTCATAGGGTACAAATAAGCAATCAGGAAACAATCAATATTGATATAAATTGTAAGGATACAAGCAACAAGTTATAAGTGGGAGGAGATGGGTGATAGGAACAATGAGAAGACTAACAGTAATAGTAATGCAGCCTTAGTGAATAGTTTGACAGTGGTGAGGGAATTATTTGTTTAGCAGAGTGTTGTCGTTCGGGGAAAAACTGTTCTTGTGTCTAGTTGTCTTGGTGTGCAGTGCTCTATAGCGTCGTTTTGAGGGTAGGAGTTGAAACAATTTATGTCCAGGATGCGAGGGGTCAGTAAATATTTTCACGGCCCTCTTTTTGACTCATGCAGTATACAGGTCCTCAATGGAAGGCAGGTTGGCAGTAATTGTTTTTTCAAGCTTCATGTGGAACCAGTCTACTAGCTTGATTGACTGCTTTGTTTCTGGCTGCATCTGTCCTGCTGCTTCAAGGGACGGAGTACTTTGAAGCTTCACTGAAGCAAAGCACAGCTTTGAGCTGATGAACTGCCCTGGCAACTTTTAGTCTGTTTGTGTGTAACTTTAAGTCAATGTTGACTCTTGGCAGCTGTCTGGAGAAGTCATGGTTGTTTACTCAGCAAGATTATGCCATTGCCTTCTTCTTAAGGCTGAGAGAGAATGACTGGCCCAAGGTCACCCAGCTGGCTTTGTGCCTTAGGCAGGACTAGAACTTATAGGTTTCCTGATTTCTAGGCTGATGCCTTAACCAACCAGGAATAAAGTTTTAAATATTCCAAAGTGAGCTGAGCTCAGCTCCTGGTCACTATATGGACACATCCAGATAGTTATTTTGGCAAATAGAAGTGATTTTGTTCATGCTTTCTTCCAGGGGAATTTTGATTTTCCAGTTTAACCAACAGCCTTGGAACTTCAGGAAGTTTCTCATATCAATCCAATCTTCTTAGTTCTGGGTTTAGAAAACCAAAGATATGTGTCAAAACATTCATTGACAAAAGAATACGTGAATCAGGTGGTCAAAATCAGATCTGGCACTGTGTAACATTTTTAAACAGATGGCAGAAGTATGTTTATTTAAAAACCCTTTGGCTTAATGTTTTATTAGTTGATTTCATGGTTAATATTATATGAATTATCTTCCTGGTTGTAATAGGTTTATTGTTGAAATTTGTAATATTTTTCTGATTAGAAATGGAAGGATTTATTATAGGATTTTTTTTCTATCTTGAACACCTTCTCAATGTAAGCACATATTTGTGTATGTGTTTGTGTTTAATAACCAGGGGTTATTAAATAAAATCTGTGGAAATGATGTGATTTAGATGCAATCTTCCTTTGGATTCCAAATCCCACTCTTTTTTCAAATTTCCTGAAATGTAATTCTTTGTCCTAATTTGACTTAAGAGCTGCAATTCCCCCCCTTCAGTTCTCCTTATATGATTCATCCCATCATTATTGATGTCCTTTAAGAGTTGGTAATAAAAGGAAAGTGTAATGTGATTCTCAACAGGCTTCATTTGCTCACCTTGATATTGTTGCAGAGCAATATACGGTGGGGCATCTTGATGTTCATTATGTGACTCATAATTAGCTGGCATCATTTGAGATCAACAAAATAAAAGGGAAGAAATGGTTTTGAAGAAGGATGGGGTTAAGTTTACAATACAGGTAATCCTTGAATTATGATTATAACTGGGACCAGACTTTTTGTTGCTAAGCAAAGTGATTGTTAAGTGAGTTGCTCCTGATTTTATGACCTTGTTTGCCATGGTTATTAAGTGAAACATTGCAATTATTAAATGAATCATGTGGCCATTAAGCAAATATGGCTTCCCCCACTGACTTTGCTTGTTGGAAACCAGCTGGGAAGGTCATAAACTCCAATTGCATGACCCAGGAAACTCTGGTCCCCTTGTAAATTCTTGCTTGTCAAATGCCTGAATTTTTATTTTGTTTCACACTTATGACCATTGCAGAATGCTGCAATGGTCATAAGTATGAGGATCAATCTTAAGTGTCTTTCTTCAGTGCCACTGTAACTTCAGACAGTTGCTAAAGAAATAGCTGTAAGTTCAGGACTTCTTGTAACATCATAAATATTTCTCAGTATTTCTGAGGGTGGAAAAATAATTTAAAAAGATCAATATTAGACTTCTCAAAACCCTATACCCCCTACAAACTGGAAATATTTGCTTGTATGCAGCAACTCATTCTCATTCATCATCTCAATCTATTTTTCAGGAGTGTAAGGATTATAGAACAATTAAAGCTAAAACATTTTAACATTCCAATGCAATGTATCAGTTGTTAAGTTGTATAGCAGAAACACAGACACAGACACAGACACAGACACAGACACAGACACAGACACAGACACAGACACATAGACATAGACACAGACACAGACACAGACACACAGACACACACAGACACACACAGACACAGACACACACAGACACACACAGACACACACAGACACAGACACACACACAGACACAAACACAGACAGACAGACAGACAGACACAGACACAGACACAGACACAGACACACAGACACACAGAGACACAGACACAGACACAGACACAGACACACACACACACACACACACACACACACACACGTACGTACGTACGTACGTACGTATGTATGTATGTATGTATGTATGTATGTATGTATGTAGGATTTTTTGCTGATTAATGAAAATAAAGGGAGACTATTTTCATTTATCAGCAAAAAATCCTACACATATTGATTAGTGTGTCGGCTACATAAAAAACAGCCTGGATGGTCCCAGTGAGGGGCTGAAAGGCAAAAAGGAAGCTGTGATGCTTTCTCTCCCATATTTGGGTACACCAGGATAACACGACAGATATATATATATATATATATATATATATATATATATATATATATATATATATATATATATATATATATATATATATATATATATATATATATATATATATATATATATATATATATATAATCTAAATCATATCAGTATTTTCTGCTGATCTTCTTTTCCAAAATAACTTCTTTCCCATAATCTATGTTGCTTATTAGGGAAGAATAAAGCTGCCCATTATATTTTGCTTCATTTTCCTGACCTCAGGTTCCTATCAGCTTATTTCTGCATCAGTCTATGAAACTATTCTAATAAAACTCCTTGTGAAAATTGATATAGCTTCTTCAGGACATTTTTCCAATCGCTTTATTTGCAATTATTTTATGCGTGGTCTGGAAGAAGCATTTCACTAATGTAAAACCTGTCTTGTGCTTTTTCTCCTGATATACTTATTTTGGGGTACACATTTGTGCTTTCCTTTGAGTAATGAAACATGGTTCAAAATTTTAAGGAAATGCAAATATTAGTATGCAGGTATGCTATAGTCAACACAGGAGTTTGGCAAAGGCAAATTGAGTGAATTCATACAATAATGGAAACAGGATATATCCATCCAAATATTTAGCTAAGTCTCTATATTATCTATATTATCCCTTAAAATACAGAAAAGAAAAAAAAATCTAAAATACTGTATGTTCTTCATGATTTATATAACTAGAGCAGAAAAATTTACCCTGTACTGCACATGTAGACAATGTCCTTTGAAATGTATACTACAACTTGCTTCCCAAGCATGTGGAAACCTTTAAAGGCAGGAATGGAAATAGAAACCTCTCCCAAACCCCAGAAGGCAACACAGAACCATGGTGGCCCAGTGGTTAGAAAGCAGTATTGCTGGCTAATTCTGCTGACTGCCAGCAGTTCAATTCTGACTAGCTCAAGGTTGACTCATCCTTCCTCAGGTCAGTAAAATGAAGACCCAGATTGTTAGGGGCAATGTGCTGACTCTGTAAACCCTTTAGAGAGTGCTGTACAGCACTATGAAGCGGTATATAAGTCTAAGTGCTATCGCTATAGTACATATCCATAATCTCCCACAGTATTTGCAATATATCTTGAAGGCACAGGTACTCCTCAACTTACAACAGTTCATTTAATGACCATTCAAAGTTACAACAGTTAGAAAGTGACTTGTGATCTCTTTTCACACTTATGACCATTGCAGTGTACCCATGGTCATGTGATTTACATTAGGATGTTTGACAACTGGTTCATATTTATGACAGTTGCAGTGTCTTGGGGTCACGTGATCACCTTTGGCGACCTTCTGACAAGCAAAGTCAATGGGGAAGCCAGATTCACTTAACAACTGTGTTACTAATTTAACAGCTGTAGTGATTCAGTTAACAAATGTGGCAAGAAAAGTTGTAAAATGGGGGAAAACTCACTTAATAAATTTCTCACTTAGCAACATAAATTCTGGCCTCAATTGCAGTCATACGTTGAGGACTACCTGTACTTTAAAAACGTAGTCCTAAAAAATGCAAGCAAGCCTTTTCTTAGCATGATGTCATGCCTTCCCCTCAGCTGTCCTTGAAGGCCAAAATTCAGAGAAACAATATCCCTGTGACTCTAGACACCCAAAACCAAGAGATTATGTGCTTCTCCAGCGCTTGTACCTTAATAGCCATAATTACTGTATAAATACCCAGGGAGTGAAGGAAAATTGTATACAGGTAGTCTGTGACTTACAACTATTCATTTAGAGACCATTCAAAGTTACAACGACACTGAAAAAAGTGACCTATGACCAATCCTTGCACTTGAAACTGTGGCAGCATCCTCAAGGTCACATGACCAAAAGTTGAGCACTTGGCAACTGGCATATATTTATGATGGTTGCTATATCTTCAAAGTCACATGATCATCACTGGCAGCTGGTTTCTGACGAGCAAAGTCAATGGGAGAAGGTGGATTCACTTAACAATTCCATGATTCACTTAACAATCTTGGCAAAATTGTTATAAAATTGAGTGTGACTCACTTAAAAACTGCCTTGGTTAGCACCGGCAATTCTGGTCCCATTAATGGTTGTAACTTGAGTACTATTTGTATCACCCTATTGCTTTATCACCCTATATCCTACTTCAACATACAATGTTGCCAGGTTCTATGCTGCAGCACTCAAAATTTGCCAGATGATGGCCTGTGCCTGAGAATCAACTAGATTTTTTGAGTACCTATCGTAGTTTACTATATTAGAATACATATAACTTGATACAGTCCTCCACATGCTAGCATTTTATATTCGCCTACCCCAAATAATGACTATAAGGTCATAAAAAAGGAGGACTATTTAATGGTCCTAACCCTTCTTTTAGACTCTTGTCTTTTAGATATACTTTAAGTTTTAAGATATATCTTTTAGCTTTTTTTGAGGAATTTTTATGCTTTTTAATAATTATAATCCATTATCCTTATGATGGTTTATGATCATAATAAAGACTTTAAGAATAAGAATAAGAATAAGAATAAGAATAGAATAGAATAGAATAGAATAGAATAGAATAGAATAGAATAGAATAGAATAGAATAGAATAGAATAGAATAGAATAGAATAGAATAGAAGAGCTAGAAGGGATGTTGGAGGTCTTCTAGTCCAGGGATCGGCAACTTTAAACACTCAAAGAGCCACAATGGTCCTAATCGGAAGCTCCCTGTTCAATTCTGGAGCCAACCAGAAGTCCGGTTCCCCCACCATAGAGTCTCCTCCTAGCGTGGCGTCCTTTTTCCTCTACCTGTCCTAACTGAAAGCCCTATCAATTGTGGAGCTGACCAGAAAACCCGCCCCTTGCCATAGAGTCTCCTCCTGGCACGCTGTGCTTTCCCCCCTCCCAAATGGAAGCTCCTCTCAAAATTGTGGTGCCAACCAGCGACAGGGAGCCACAGCAGAGGGATGAAAGAGCCACATGCGGCTCCAGAGCCGCGGGTTGCTGACCCCTGTTCTAGTCCAACTCCTGCTCAAGCAGGAACCCTAAACCACTTCAGACAAATGGTTATCCAACATCTTCTTAAAAACTTCCAGTGTTGGAGCATTCACAACTTCTGGAGGCAAGCTGTTCCACTGATAAATTGTTCTAACTGTCAGGAAATGTCTTCTTAGTTCTAGGTTGATTCTTTGATTTGCAAGCATGTCTGTTCTTGGAAATAATGCCAATATGCTTAATAAGTTTAGTCCCAGGAAAACAGACACCGGATTATCACACTGTGGGGAAATGAGAGGGAAATGCCACTCAAATGATGTAACTCATTTCCCATTGAAAACGACAGCAAAACTCCACTTCCTTTTGAAGGGCTTGGATTGCACCCAAGGACTGCAGAAGGAATGTGGCTATCTGGCACTATTTCATCCTCCCTAAGATAGTGAAGAGGAAGAAAAGCAGAATAATTATAAGAGTGCTAACAAAAGACAAGAAACTTGTTCACCCATGAAATAGAGGGTGACTAACCAAGGCTAGAAAAATAACACAGAGTACATGATGGGCAACAGGACAGCATGGCTGTAAGTCAATAGTGCATTGTAACGTTACTTATTTTAAAAGAGTCTGAATCAGTAAATTTTCTATAGAATTGTAGTTGAAGATGTTACCCGCTCTACATGAATGTTACAAGATAACAGTGACCGGGGGCAAAACCTGAATTAAATGGTAATGAAATTTCTGCTCACTGAGTGCTTAGAGACCAGAAAATTGTTTTCATCCTTACAATTCAAACATCAGTAATTTCAGTTCCAATATTTTTGAGTATCAGAAGTGCTATGCAAAGTCACTCTCCCAATTTAGTTTATTTACATTCTGAATTTTCATTCCGGAGCTCAAGCTGGCATACATCCATTTCTCAACAACTCTGGTGAGTTTGATTGGCTGAGAAAGAATGACTGGCTAAAAAGTCAACCAGGAAATCTCCATGGCAGAGGATGGATCAGAATCTGGGTCTCCCTGCTTTCAGACGTACACCTTGACCCACTACGCCACACTGACTTCATTCTAATGAGGTACATAAAAAGTAAAATAATGCCTTATAACATGTGACTGAATTCCATCAACCAAAAGTCAAAATGGTAAGTGGGACTAAGGGAAAGCACCGATATAGCATCAAAACCCAGTTAAATCCCAACTATCTATAATCTACTGATCTACTACCTGGTTTTTTTTTCTTTATTTCAGTTAAGGATTTGCCATAACAAAAGCAACTGTAGGGCTGGTTTCTTCCTGTCAGTTTAACTAGATCCTTTAGTCCTGATGATTTCAGGGCCAGGATCTGAATGTGAGTACCAACCATAGGATGGAGGGTGAGGTAGGCCTATGGGGGCAGCATTACATTTTTGTTATGCAAGCCCCATCACTCGTTATGCAAGCCCCATCACTACGATATGCATCATCGTAACACATGTTACAATGATGCATATATTACAAAAGGGACAAAGTTTATGGCACTTTGGGTTTTTTTTGGTCAATTTGATAAAAGCAGAAAAAAGCCTTTGGAGGATGCATCCAAATAAGTCTAAAGAATACTAGCTTGCTTATTTATTTAAACTGGCCATTTTTGGTCCTGTGAACTCAAAAGACAGAAGTAATTCTCTCTTCTAGCTACCAGTACAGAGAAGAAAAATTAGAACAGAAGAATTTCTACAGGCACCCCATTCCCCTGTGTATATGTGAGTTTTAATCTTCAGGAAGGGTTCAAGAAAGAAAGAAAAGAAAAAGGGTGTGTTTGTCATCCTTTCTACAATTGATTAAAAAGAAAAAAAATAAAGATTCTTCACCAGCTTCCACAAAGGTCAATATAAATACCAGCCAAGATGGCTGCTCCTGATATAACCATTCCTTTCATTACTTCATAGTCTGTTGATGCATTGCTGGCTAAATCACTTATCCGGAATAGCAGCAGACTGGATCAGTTGTGACATGCAAATGCAAGCAAGAATTGCTTTGTGTAATATAATATAAATTTAATGCATTTTATTGTGTTAGAAAAGTAGTACTTTTGTCCTTTGGGTCTCTCTCCCTCTCCCTCCCTGTGTGTGTGAGAGAGAGGGGGGGACATGTATGTATGTATGCATATTTGTATAGATATCTCTGTGTTAAGGAAAGTGACAAATAAAGACAGGCTATCAGTGTGTAGACTATCCTGATATTATTTTTCTGCAACCTATATTTCTTTTCTTATGTAATAATTTTGTTTTGTGTGCGAAATTGCGTTCTAATCAGAAAAATGAGGATGGCTGCAACTCTGCTGAACTTTTATAAGGCCCCAAAGGTCTGTTTTTTGCCCAGGCCTGAAGCCCCAAATGTGTGAAGAAATCAAAGAATGCAAATCAAACTGATTTGATTTGCAGACTACTAGTTGTCCTATCAATACTTGATTGTGATGTCTTCTTTCTTGGCTGTTGTGTCCTTTAATGTTTGTATTTGTGATGGGAATTTTTTTAAAAAATGTATTTTAAACTTTTTTGCTGCCTGTAATTGCTTGTTGAGATGGTGGTCATACAAACCTTCTAAAAAAATAAAGAAATAAGCAAGCAAGCTAAAATATGCTGTTTGATGATACACTCAGTTCTATGCCAGAGCTTGTTTCTTTCTTTGTTTGTTTGTGTTAAGATAAGAATGATAAATTGTAGAGGTAATGAATCTTTTCTCTTGGAATCCAATTCTTGACAAAAATAAACGCGAATATAAAGTCTAAGAATAAAATATTTATTTCGGTACAAAAGAAATATAAAAACCTAATACTTAATGGTTACATTTTGACAGATCAAAATATGTGTCCTTCTCGATGAAGGACTACAGCACAAGTAAGGGAGGGGTACAAAGGAATTTGTCACATCTGCCATGTGACTGCTTCACTTTGCTAAGAACTTCTGGGTCATAATGCCTGCCATATGAATACATATGAGTACAGCTGACAATCAGAAAATCAGCCCGTGACAGTATGGCTGTCTATCTTCAACAACTCTGAGCAGCTCATGACACCATTTTTCGGAGTATAAGACACACCTTAGTTTTGGGAGAGGAAAATAGGGGGGGAAATCTGCCTACCAGGTATTCATCTGGCTAGCGTCCTTAGTTTGGTCAGCTTCAGCACATTATTTTATCCCCTGGTTAGAGCTGAAAAAACCTTTTTCAGAGAGAGTAGCAATGAAAACAAGCCTGCAAAGACTTAGGGCTGGAAAAACTTCTTCGCAGGGATTAGCCATGAAAAAATCCTGCAAGCCAGGAAGATCGTTAGCACCTCGTTAGGGCTGAAAAAACCTTTTTCGGAGAGAGTAGCAATGAAAACAAGCTTGTAAGCCAGGAAGAGCCAGGAAGATTGTTAGCACCTCGTTAGAGCTGGAAAAAAAGCTTTGAAAAAAGCTACATTCGGAGTATAAGACGCACCCAAATTTTCAGCCTCTTTTAGGGGGGGAAAGGTGCATCTTATACTCTGAAAAATACGGTGAATGCTAGATGACCCCACTTATTTTCTAAGTAAACAAGTACAGAATATTGCTAATTATATAACATGACTTTCTCCACAGCTTCAGTAGAAACTGGTCAATTCTAGTTATACAGACAAAGTTTCCAAATAGTTGTCCTATTGAGAAGTGCTATATTTGCTGTTAGGTGTATGAAAAGCCAACTTTCTATCCGAATACACCTTCATATTTCACTTCCCCTATTTGTGGACAGCTTTTGATTGAAAAGAGAACTCAACTGACAGAGAATTACCACCTGCACAGTCCAGAAACTTTCTCCTTTGATGTCAGCTTCAGAGGGTGCATGCAAAATACCTGACAGCACTCTGATTGTAAACTTCAAACAAATAAAAGAGCTACTGGTTGAAAAACAGAAAAACAAAACATGATAAAACACCTATCATGTTTTTTGCAAAACCTCAATGGGCATCACTTTCATATACTTCTTTGAACCTGCTTATACAATTCCATTTTAAAAAATTATGGATGATTTTTATAACTTACTGGCAAAATGTTTGTTTCTATGCTTTACTAAATAGTCTATCTTGGAACAATCATTCATATTGAGGGAGAATTGCTAGTATGTTTACTTTATGGTTAGGTAGTTTATACAGTATTTCAAGTTAAAAATGAATGTATTTGACAGAGGTATATCAACCCTCATGATTTTATATATATTCACTCAGTACTGATTCAGTAGTAATCTACAACTAAAACTTCCAAATATCCACATTTAAATATTTACATATAAATGTATTCCTCCTTTTCTTTGTCCCTTTTTAATATACACTTAACCAATTAAAAATGCAGTGAGAAAGGCATTGGATACTGCTAGTCTTTGCTTAACAACCAGTTGAAGTTATGATGGACTTCCCCCCAAAAGCTATTTACAACTCATTGTCACATGGGCCCATTTTGGGCACTTGGCAAATGGGTCATTTTACAGCTAGCTGCAGCATTCTTCGGTTATGTGACCACGTTTTATGATTTTTTTTGCCAGTTTTTGGTCTTTTCAGCTGGTTTCTGCCCCCCCCCCCCAAAAAGCCTATAGATATACAATGATTTGCTTAATGACAACTGCAAAAAAGTTGTAAAATTGGTCACATAAGTGCCTCAGCTTACAACCATCATGACTCACAACAGAAATTTTGGCCATTATGGTCAGAAGTTAAAGACTACTGGTAATGGATTAAATTTTTATAAGCCCAGGAGAGGGTGATCAAGCCAATGCTCATAAAAGTAGTAGATAAAATAATCAATCATTGTCCTTAGATGGTTTGACTCAAAAATGCAAATTTAAATGCACATTCCCATGATTTCATTCTGCTGTTTTGGCATTACTCTGTAATTAAAAAGAGTCATTCAATATATTCTTGTTAATAATATACTTCAGGATATAGTTTCCTTTCCATTTTTTTAAAATTGTACCTTTGAAGAATTGGAAAATGAGTTGCAAGATTCAGAGGTGGGCAAAAAGCATGGATAGATAGATAGCTTTTATTGCGGTCGGTGAACAATTTAAAATACACATTAAAAGGGGGGTAAATTTTACAAATAGATCATGTGACAGTGCACCATCTACTACAATCTATACCATCAATACTAGTGATCCTCTGCCGTAGGGGTTACCCGTCTTTTCCTCCATTTTTTTCAGCCACAACTGCAGCAAAAAAATTTGCCACCTTTGAGGTTATATTAGGGTCTGTATCCTGGAGTAGGAAATAAAGGCTGAACAGATCCGGTGCACCAGGGAATCTCTGGGAAATAGGGGAGATGAATCTTGATCTTATGTCTCGATAGTGGGGGCATATGAATGTAATATGGAGCAGAGATTCCGGGGATTGGCCATCACATGTACAATAGGTGGATTTTACTCCCCCCGAGAGCCTACTGTCGAGGACATTCGAGGGAATCACATTAAATCGTGCCTTCATAAATGCAAGCCTATGTTTGATAGAGTGTAACGTGGAAAGGTAAGGCGGGGGGTGGAGCAAGGGGACAATACCAAGGGAAAACGGTGAGCAAGTTCCTGATCCATTTGCCAGATTGAGTTGTCTATCAATGTTGTCCAACCGTTGAAAAATCAATGATTTGGCAGCATCAGGGCCTAAGATAAAAACTTCACTGGGGGAAATCCCGATCTTTTAGTATGGATATTATGGGCCCAGGGACTATGAAAAGGGTCCCGCCATAGGCATTGGCCTAGGTAATAGCCTGGGAGTCTAGTCCAGAGGGGCAACCAATAGCCAATAAAGTATGGAATAAAATAATTTAATTTAATTTAATTTAATAGACGTTCTTATAGGCCGCCCAATCCCGTGGGACTCAGGGCGGCATACAACAGAATAAGAAGAGTACAATAAAAACAATTATCATAATTTAAAATTTAAAAGGCATAGTTAAAACAATTATAAAAACAACATTCAAGGGGGGAATCTGATCTTCCTATTCACCCCGCCTGCCGGAAGAGCCAAGTTTTTATGGCTTTACGGAAGGCCAGCAGGGTGGGGATAGTCCGGATCTCTGGTGGAAGTTGGTTCCAGAGGGACGGGGCTCCCACAGAGAAGGCCCTCCCCCGTGGCCCCGCCAACCGACATTGTTTGGCCGATGGGACCCGGAGGAGGCCCTCTCTATGGGACCTAACCGGTCGTAGGGAGGTATGTGGTAGGATGCGGTCCCGAAGGTAACCTGGCCCTGAGCCATGTAGGGCTTTAAAGGTAACGACCAACACCTTAAATTGCGACCGGAGACTAATTGGCAGCCAATGCAGCTGGCGAAGAATAGGTGTTACGTGGGTGTATCTCGGTACACCCACTACAGCTCGCGCAGCTGCATTCTGTACCAGTTGGAGTCTCCGGATGCTCTTTGAGGGTAGCCCCATGTAGAGCGCGTTACAGTAGTCTAGCCGTGAGGTGACAAGGGCATGAGTGACTGTGAGCAAAGCCTCCCTCTCCAAGTAAGGTCGCAATTGGTGCACAAGACGAATCTGTGCAAAGGTCCCCCTAGCCACAGCTGAAAGATGTTGCTCCAATTTTAGCTGTGGATCTAGGAGGACACCCAAATTGCGGACCTGTTCCGAGGGAGTCAATTTTTCTCCCCCGAGAACCAAGGAGGGACAGTCGACATAATCCTTGGGAGGCAAAATCCAGAGCCACTCAGTCTTGTCTGGGTTGAGCCTGAGTCTGTTCACTCCCATCCAGACCCTCACATCGTCCAGGCAGCGGCACATTACATCAACTGCTTCACTGAACTGACACGGGGTGGAGATGTACAACTGGGTATCGTCAGCATACTGCTGATACCTCACCCCGTGTCGTCGGATGATCTCACCCAGCGGTTTCATGTAAATGTTAAACAGGATGGGCGAGAGGACCGAACCCTGTGGCACCCCGCAAACCAGGGGCCTAGGGGCCGACCTCTGCCCTCCTGTCAACACCGACTGCGTCCTGTCAGAGAGGTAGGAGGAGAACCACCGTAAAACAGTGCCTCCCACTCCCACCTCCCCAAGACGACGCAGAAGGATACCATGGTCGATGGTATCGAAAGCCGCTGAGAGGTCAAGTAACACCAGGATGGAGGAATGACCCCCATCCCGTGCTCGCCAGAGATCATCCATCAGTGCGACCAAAGCAGTCTCCGTACTGTAGCCGCGCCTGAAACCCGATTGAAAGGGATCCAGATAATCAGTATCCTCCAATAGCCGCAGGAGTTGGAGCGACACCACTTTCTCTACAACTTTACCCAAGAAGGGTAAGTTGGAGACTGGACGGAAGTTCTTTAAATCCGCTGGGTCCAGAGAAGGCTTCTTGAGGAGGGGCCTCACCACCGCAGCTTTTAAGGGCTGCGGGACGGACCCCTCTCTCAAAGATGCGATCACAACAGCCTGGAGCCAGCCGCGTGTCACCTCCCTGCTGGCCGAAACCAGCCAGGAGGGACACGGGTCCAATAAACAAGTGGAGGCGCTCATCGCTCCTATGGCCTTGTCCACATCCTCAGGAGTGATAGGCTCAAACTCCTCCCAAATAACAGGACTAAGACTCGCCCCTGTCATCTCGGCCTGCCCTGTCCAAATGGAGTCCAGGTCTGTCCGAATCTGAGTGATTTTATCCACCAGGAACTGGGAAAATTCCTCAGCTCTACCCTGCAAGGGTTCTTCGCCCCCCCCCCCTTTGCGAGGAGGGAGCGCGTCACCCTAAACAGGGCGGCTGGGCGGGAGTCAGCGGACGCAATAAGGGCGGAAAAATGCGCACATTTTGCCGCCCGTATCGCCACTAAGTAAGACTTAATGCAAGTTCTTAAAAGTGTCCGGTCAGACTCAGCTTTACTGGCTCTCCATCGTCGCTCTAGGCGTCACTTTAGGCGCTTCATCTCCCGGAGCTCCTCAGTAAACCAAGGAGCCCTCCGGGATCCGCTGCCACGGAGAGGCCGCAAAGGCGCAATCCGATCTAAAGCCCCTGTTGCCCCCTGATTCCAGGCAGTCACTAGAGCCTCAGATGAATCGTGTACCAGGGAGTCCGGTATTTCCCCAAGTTCCCTCTGAAATCCTTCGGATTCCATTAGGCGCCTGGGGCGGAACCACTTAATCGGTCCCGCCTCCTTGCGGTGGAGGAGTGGCGCCATGAAATCCAACCTCAGAAGGAAATGATCTGACCACGACAAGGGTACTGTGACTAAACCCCTTAGTCTCAGATCATCTCTCTACTGCCCCGAGAGAAACACAAGGTCAAGCGTGTGACCTCCCTCATGAGTCGGACCCTGAACTACTTGGGTCAGGTCCATGGTTGTCATGGAAGCCATGAACTCCTGGACTGCCTCTGAGGTTTCACCGGGCGATGGCAGGTTGAAGTCCCCCAGCACCATCAACCTGGGGAACTCAATCGCCAGCCCTGCTACCGCCTCGAGCAGAACAGGCAGCGCCTTTGCAACGCAGCTAGGAGGCAAGTACGTTAGCAGAAGGCCCACCTGAACCCCTAAGTCCAGCTTTAGAAGGAGCGTCTCACACCCAACAATCTCCGGGGCAGGGCTCCTTCGAGGATTTAGGTTCTGGCGAGCTATAATTGCCACTCCTCCACCCCTTCCCTGGGGTCGCGGCTGATGCTGAACTGAGAACCCGTCCGGGCACATCTCGGAGAGGGGAACCCCCCCCTCCTGGCCTAGCCAGGTCTCAGTAATACATGCCAGGTCCGCCCCCTCTTCCAGGATTAAATCCCGTACAAGGGGGGCCTTGTTAGTAATCGACCTGGCATTCAACAGCAGCAGCTTGAGCCCAGGGCCCTGACATCCCTGGTTACCAGGTACTCGGGCTGAGCTAGATGGAACCAAACCAGAGGGGCCAGAACAAGGAATCGCTTGAAGATAGCGAATTCTCGTTCCCCGAGAGCGGCCTACCCCCCTGCTCCCGCCATACCTACCTCTCCCTGTTATGACCTTAATACTCCCGTCCCCCCTCACACCAGAGATCCCCTCCCCTCCCCCACTGGTCCCCCTCTCTCCCAGCAGGCCATGCATCCCAGTCATACTGAGCCTGGGGGAGGACTGGAACCCCCCTCCGCTTCTGTTTACACACTCAGCAGAGGGGGGTAAAGACCCAAAGTGACCAGCACTTTGTCAGGGCCACACATTCCATGCAAATCAACCTTCTGTCTTGTGTGAAGTGCAGAGTACAACACTCAGAAAATGACTATGGACAACATAATAAAATTGTGGGGGTTGAAGGCAAAAATCCTTGTTTAATAAATTAGAGACATTAATAAAATGAATAGCCATAGTCAGCCAGACAGTCCTGTTTGGTCTGGAAGAAAGGCATGAACAATTTAGCAAGCAGGGCAAAACCAATTGTCATTTATGTTTTTGCCTAAAGTTAAAGAAAAACTATATCTATCTATATCTGTTATATTTACCTTCCTTTCTCTCTAACACTCAGAAACCTCCATGAATATATAAACAACAAACAAAAGGGAGTGATTTAATTTCACTTATCAGCTATCTCTAATTGAACTAGAAGGAAAGTTGGTTGCCCCTAGCATAAACAAGGTAATACTACATTGTACCCTGCCCAGAGTCACTTCTTGGAAATGAAAAAAAAATCAAGTACACCCCCCCCCCCTGCCAAACACAGGATTTTGAAAATGTGGCCCCTTCACATACTATTTCAAAAGCCAATTCTGGCTTTTGTCTCAAGAAAACTCACATGTTTTGTATTCCCACTAAACAATTGCTTCCTTATTTCTTACATTAATAAATTCACCACTACCTATTTTCTCTACACCTTATAGTAATTTGAATTGCAAACTATTGCATACCTTCACTAACTCACACATCATGAGTTACCAAAAGCAAACAAGAAATAATTTCTTTTACGTGAGAAATTATGAAACTGAATCAAGCACAAACCAACAAGTTTATGACATAATAAATTAGGGGAAGTAGTTTTTAATTTTAGTACTAAAGTCATGTGGTCTAGAAAGCAGGTAGTACTATGCAAGTGACACATCAGTTACCCACTGAGTAAGAATATCCAGGAACAGTAATCAGGTAGACCAGACCAGGAAAACCACTGCACAAGAAGGCTAAAAGCCAGTTTGGTCTGCAATAATAGACTTTTATAAGTCTGATTGCACTATACTGTACCTTGTCTCCCTTCTAATACTCCTGTGAATTATAATACTCCTTTTGGAGCCTCTTCAACATTTTTTGCAGAGACCCAGTTTGCTGTAGCAGTTAAGGCACCAAGAGAATCTGAATTCTAGTCCTACCTTAGGCACACAGCCAGCTGGGTAGCTTTGGGCTAGATATTCTTTCTCAGTCCTAGGAAGTAAAAGTAATAGTTGAAGACAATGGTAAACACACAAATGGAGCCTGCATATGTCCATCCTCATTTTCTTTACTCTCCACGGGTATACAAGATAGATTGAACTAAATGGTACAAAATAGCCCTTAGACTTATATACCGCTTTACAGTGCTTTACAGCCCTCTCCAAATTGCCCCCCAACAATTTGGGTCCTCATTTTACCCACCTCGGAAGGATGGAAGGCTGAGTCAACCTTGAGCCGGGTGAGATTTGAACTGCCAAATTGTAGGCAGCCGGCAGTCAGCAGAAGTAGCCTGCATGCAGTACTGCACTCTAACCACTGTGCTACTGTGGCTCATCATCGCAATGCAAAACATTCAAGTGGATATATGTTCCTACCACAATGTTAAGAATTTTTTTTCTTGAAATCCATTTGGAAGTGTCTATAGATACTAAGTTAGAGGGTCCAAAGCTCAGGCTAAAGGAAAATAATGGTAGAAATGGTTGGGGAAAAATTTACCACAGGTTTTGGATAAAAATCAACTTTTAAAATTTGCAGTTAAGACATAGCTCTTCTTTCCTGACTGTATTCTGATATTTAAAGCAATGTTTCCCTCCCACATTGAGATATGGACATGTTTATGGCATTTGCCTAGCATAAACAGGGAAAAAATTAATTTTCTTGATTTTTAATAATATAGCATCTTACTATAATTTGCATTTTTTAATTTATGGGACAATTTATTAGAGAAATTGATTAAAAAATAGAATATAGGAGAAGGATATGATTGTCTCCACCTTATTCCTAACAGCTAGAATTTCATAAGCAGCATAAGAAAGCAAGAATAATCAAATCCAGTCACTTGTGTTCATTTCCCACATAAATAAGATTATACTAACATTATAGCAGTTTCTGGTTTTTACATGCAATTGCTTCCATGTAAGGGAAGTATCATAGCATTACTTAATTAAAAAACAAATTCCCTAGAGGTATTTTTTTTATAAAAAAACCAAACATTCTGACTGAGACAGAAATCTGCTAATTTTCCCTCAACAGTAGCAATAAACAGTAGGATTGGTAGTTTGATACAGCGAAGCCCTAAGTTAGACAAATTGATATGTACATTCAAGTCTAATTAAGTGACAAAGTCATGCATTGCAGCTTAAGGTCAGATCATTTTCTTTCTTTTACTATGTTACTTCTGAGCAACTTTAATCACCACAGTCAATTAACAAAATTGAAACCACACAAATAGATGTATCGGGTGGTAAAACAAAGAGTCCACTTTGTGTCTGCTTGGGAATTCCGATTCCCTTGCTTAAAAAAGAAATTAAAATTATCAGTGATCTGCATACTGTATATAAACGTGATTGCACAGACACAAAAGAGGAGAAATCTCTGCCAAATTACTTTAGGTCAAATTCAAATACTTAGAACCTCTTAAGAACTTCTGTCTGGGAGATAGAAAGTAGAAATATTTAATCTCCTCCAATTTTTTTTATTACTTTTTTTTCAAAGAAATGACACTCCCAATTCTGTTACAGATATGGTAAGACAGCAGTCATTGTTGAGTTAAAGTATAGCTTTACAGGATGTGTTTTTTCAACATACCAGATGATTATTAAAGAATAAATATGAAACTAAACTAAGCAGCTTTTATACTATTCCATAAAAGAAAAAGTTTCATTTTGAGGTTTTGATGAAAGATATGCAGTGATTGGTTGGCATTCCAATAATATTGTGTAATCATAAAGATGTTTATTCATGAATCCCTGATATCAGCGTTCTCTATCCTTGGCTTAGCCCTCTAAAAGAGTAGAAACAACCTCCCAACAAAATAAGACCATAAGAGCAGAGCTGGTAAACCTAACACTGATTAGAATCTCTTGTATTTTATTTGGTCTTGGAGAGGAGGAATAATAACCAATCTCTACATTCTATCATTTATTGAATGTATTAGAGAATTAATTGGAACATAGTTACAGGTAGTCCTTGCATAATGGCCACTTGGTCAACAACTGCTTGAATTTTGACTGATCCTTACATTTACATTGATTGCAATATCCCCACAGTCATGTGATGGTGATCCCCATGGTCACAGAATCACCATTTGCAACCTTTTTTTTCAGTTTCCTAAAGCTAAGTCAATGGGGAAATCAGGCGACCACATGATTCTTAACAACCCGCAGTGATCCAATTAACAATGGAAACTGGAAGTGCCAGAATTTCTCTTGCTAAGTGGCGTGGTGACAGAATGTTGCGTTTCATGACTATGTTGCTTAGCAATAGAAAATCAAGTCCCAATTGCTGCTGTTAACCAATACATATACTGTATTAAAGTAATGCCCCAGTTTGGGAGTTATATATGTGTGTGCATAATTTTATTAATATTTTTTTAATAGTAAAATCTACTACAAATTAAATTTAAAGAAAGGAAAAGAAGAGAGAATTGGAAGAAGGGGTAAAAAGTAGAGGTAGTCTTTGATTCATAACCATTTGTTTAGTGATTATTTTGTTGCAGAACAGGAAGAGATTCCAGTCCAGAGGAGTAGGATAAGCGTTTATTATTATCTGTACAGATAAGGTTCAGGCATTTGAAATTCTGAGCTGAACGATTTCTAACAGAAAAGCGAACATCTTTATACTTTTTCCTCAGTTACAAAAGACATAAGGGGTTGCCTTGACATTATATATCAGCCTTTTACCATATTAAGAAGTTACACCTCTTTCCCTTATTGACACATGTGCTAAAAACTGTCTTATTTTCCTAAGTTTCCTGTTACAGTTTTGTGGTCGGCCGAATCTGAGAGGCCTTTGTGACTTCCCTTTTGTAGCTTTCCAAAAGAGACCTTTTTCTACTTCATTAAAACCTCTTAACATCAGACTAGAAGGGACCCCCATAGGTCATATAGTCCAACCCTGTTTTATGGCCTCTTGTTTCACTTAATGACTTTGCTTTATTTTACGTCCTGCTTCAATTTGAAGTTACAACTAAAAAAAACTGTGACTTGGGACCATTTTTCACACTTACAACCACTGCAACATCCCCATGATGATGTGATCAAAATTCAAATGTTTGACAATTGATTCATATTTATGATGGGGTCGTGTGATAACCTTATGCGACCTTCTGACAAGCAAAGTCAATGAGGAAGCCAGATTCACTTAACAATTTTGGTAATAAAGGGTGTAAAATGGGGGGAAACTCAATTAACTTGCTTAGCAACAGAAATTTTGAGCACAATTGTGGTCATAAGTCAAGGACTACCTGTAAATATACAATGTACATGTTATAAATATTTACATATTTCTTTATATATAAAGACAAGATTTCTGATCTTTATCAAAACAAGTGATGAAGTGACGAATTTAGTGACTCCTCATCCCCTCTAAAGTTACAATTTTCTCTCTATCTCATTCTCTACCCACTATCCTGTGTCTTCCAGCTCCTCTTTCAACTGCTGTGGATTACATTAGAACATTCATTCTCAAAATAAACCCTTGTGTAAAATCTAGGATGGAAGAAGTCACTGACCATTAGCAATTAAGCATAATTACTATTCAGAAAGAGGAGACAATCTCACCTCTAAAAAAAAGGAACTTTCCATGATAATATGGGGAATTAAGTCTAATTCCCACTGTCCAAAAGACAGACCATTTAACTTTTTGGCAGCAGACAATCTGCAGCGCACACAAATACACTGACAAAAGGTAGTAAGTTTGTTTTCATCTATGGATTATGTCCTCATTCTCTTCAAATCGGGACTTTTTAGACCAAAATCAATAGCCATCTTAACTATTACTGTAAAGCTAAAACAACAATTAGTTATAAGGTATTCATGTATGATTAGACCTATTTCTTTGAACCAAAACCCAGTTTCACATGCTGAATTGCAAAGGACTCCCTCCCTATTCCCCCTGGAATAATAATGAACCAAGTGAGTGTTATTTTTGTTCACAGAACAGCTGTGAGCTTTGGCAAGAATATTCTCACTCAAATCCCAGTGGGGGAAAAATGTAAGGTGTTAATAAGATCACAAGTTTAATTGATAAAACCAGCCTGAAGGGAAAACTCTAAAAAGAGCAGCTCCAGCAGTAGTGCACATACCCTGTTCACGTTAGTGTTAGAAACAAGAGTCAAAATTCATTATTTAGCCATATAATGACAAGCTTGGCAAATGTAGAATGGAAGCCTATTCTGAATGCATAAAAATGTGCACTGTGATAATGGTTTTGCTGTCATTTAACGATTGCTTGAATAGGATAGAAAGCCACATGGTGCCTTCTGTTTGGGACATCACATATAAGACTAGTTAAAGGGACATTAGCAACACTTTCACAATATTTTGTATGGGTGAAACGAGGAATTCAAAACCAAAGGAGCTACTTTGTACTAATCACATATTTTTTTTTCCAGGAGGCTTCTCACAAATGGTGCTGTTCTTCAAATTTCCTTTCATCTATCACTCCCCACAACTCATTTAAGCTACTCTTTTTCATGCAGCCATTTTGCAAAACCACCAATGTAAGAAGATTCTGGGGAAGGACCGTTCCCTATGCAGAGATCCCTCCATGCATCCATAAAACAAAATCTGAACATATTATTTATTTCTATCTGTTGTATACCACAGTTGCACATCTCTCGGACATTGAAGAGTTACTTACTTCTGTAATATGTCACCAAATCACTCTGACCACATGTGACTCTAAGGACAAATGACAAATTTCATCCTACTTGTGGTGATGATCCAAGGATATTCCAGTGACCACCTTAATCCCATCAGTACACCCTATATCTTTCTTCTCCTTCTTTTACTTTTTTCAAAGTTGTAAAGTATAACTTGTTATTCTTTCCCAAACTCTTATCTGTCCACTTCATCCATCAAGAACATGTGAAATTCTGTTTGAACTAAAGGGGAGAATTTTTCTTTTAATTCAGTCCAGGATCATTTGATAGGTTCTTCTTGCAACCCATGGTACTCTTAATAGCCATCTCCAAATCCATAATTTGAAGTTTATTACCTTCTTACTTAATTATTTCTCAGTGATCAACTTTCATACCTATAATTATAATGGGAGGGATCACTTGTTTATCTATTTTGATCGTTCTTGTATAGAAAGGAGCTGAGGTGGTGCAGTGGTTAAAAGCAGCACTGCAACCTACTCAGCTGACTGCTAGTTCAGCAGTTCAGCTGTTCAAACCTCACCGGCTCAAGGTTGACTCAGCCTTCCATCCTTCTGAGGTCGGTAAAATGAGGACCCAGATTGTTGGGGGCAATATGCTGACTCTGTAAACTGCTTAGAGAGGGCTGTAAAGCACTATGAAGTGGTATATAAGTCTAAGTGCTATTGCTATTGCTAAATATACAGTATTTATCATTCAACAGCTTGTCTAATTTTGTCAGTTTCCCTCCCAAAAAAATTATTTTCCTTTTTTAACATTTCAAGCATGCGTTCATCTTTAGATATTTTTGAACAAAATAAAATCAGTTACCACTTCTTCACTAAGAAGTTTCATATGTTATTGAGAATGCTAGTAATCATTACATTTGTCTTATGAATAGTTAATATTGATCATTTGTTCACTTTCCATTTTTTATTTTCATAACAATCTGCTCTTATAGGGCTCTTTATTTTCTGAAAATGAAGTGGTATTGTCTGCATATTCCAAATTGTTAGTGTTTTAGTTGCATTTTGAATCCCATTTTCATCTTTTTTAAAAATATTGCCATCCTTGCAATACATTCATTTATTGTTAAATAGATGCAGGGACAAGTATTCTTGTCTCACCCTCTTTATTACTCTGCAACAGAGGTGGGTTCCTCCCGGTTCGGACTGGTTCTATAGAACCGGTAGTAATGTGGCGGTCTGGGTCACTGGGACCGGCAGCGACCCAGGCCTGCCACGCCCCCGAGCCAGTTCTCTCGGCTGTGCCATAGGCACCACCATCTTGTTTTTTGCTTCTGCGCATGCGCAGAGGGTCATTTCCTGGAAGTGATTGTGCACGCACAAAACGTGCACTTCCATCATGTGAGAACCGGTGGGGAAGGTAAGTAAAACCCACCCCTGCTCTAAAACACTGTTGGCTCCCCAAACATGCCATACTTTCTACTGAATAAATCCAGTCTCTACAAAGGTTCCTGTAACTCTATGTTATATTTTGGCAAAATTTATATACAATCTTTCCATCTTCTAATCACATTTGCAGTTAGCAATAATTTTCCTATGATTTTTTCTTATCTTAAAAATCCTCATTTCCCTTTTCTTGATTTTCCCCCATATTAATTGCTATTCTTATTTAATTTTCTTTGGCAGATTTTGTCTGACATTGAAAATCTGCACTCAGTTTTCATAACGTTCTTTGTTGCCCAAATCCTTTACCTCCGTTTTATCTAGCTATCATGATAGCTTGTTTTGAAGCAAGACAGATGTTCTCCTGTTTGAAATGTATATCCCTGTTTGAAATATATATATCCACATTTGTTTTTACAATATCCCTTATCTCTTCACATAGTTCCTTCCTTTTCATATAAGTCAAGTGTACTGAATCTGTTTTTACATTGATTTTGACAGCATGTTCTCCAGGTTAAATTTTGTTGATATATCTACTGTCTTCCACTGACGTAGTATAATTTTAATACCAATAATTCATGACCTATTCAACTAGCTCCCACTGGAAGCTGACTGAATTTCACTACTGCATCTTGTTTCCTATTAGGTAGTTGATTTGTCCATCCAGTGATATTCAAATATACAATCTGTGTTGAACTGAATCAGGTACAGACTAGGAACAAAGAATGACCTTCATAAAACTCTCTTGGTTTGCCTAATCCAAATTTTCCTGTCATCCTTGGTTTTTCCTGTTTTTCATTGTATTGCAATGTCCTTTCTAGAAATTGCATTTAAATATCTTTTGCATTGGTTATAAAATTCCTCAATATCTTCTATTATGACATCTGGATTTATATTTGCATTGATGTTCTCTTGCTATCCAATAATAGAACTTGTTGTTTATTATGTAATTGTCTAGCATAACTTTACCATTTTTAGTATTATTTCCAACCATTCCTAGCAGCTTTATCTGATCATTTCATGGCCTCCAGGTCTACTTGTGAAAATAACTGGAAAACTACCTTCTGAGTGAGGATTTTATCATCTGGCATCCAAACTCATCTAAAGTTTACAGCCAAGCCCATACAGGTTTCTTTTATGAAAACACAGAAATGTTTTGTCATTGCCATTTTCCAAGTTTGATTTTTTTTTTTTTAAGGGAAACATGCTAAGAAGATGGTCAGACTATAACTTCAGAGGATCCTGGAGGGAGTGAATAATCTGACCCTTTTCAATTGGGATAAAAAGCTCATTATATCTTTGAGATGGTATTGAGCATATTTGTCAAGGCCTTGCATAAGACCAGAGGTGGGTTCGGACCAGTTCGCCCGAAGCGGTAGCGACCCACTGGTGATGTCACAATGATGTCACGGAACCAGTTTGGTTGGTGCCGGTCCATGGGCGACACCATCTTTTTTATTTTTTTATTTTATTTATTTTTTATTTTTATTTTTTTGGAATTTTTTAATTATTTTTTTCTTCTGAGCATGTGCAGAAGCCGAGTTTCCAGCACTGCACATGCATCGCCATTTTTTTCCTGCTTTTTGGGGGAGATTTTTTTTTGATTTTTTGCCACTGCACATGCACGCGCTCACGAGGCGGGGCCACACAGCGTGGGATGAAGCGAACTGGCAGCGAGATAAGTTAGAACCCACCCCTGCATAAGACATAATAAGTACATCCCATCCTGATCCTCTTTGATATCTCAGTGGATTAACATAGTACCCTTGCATATTAGAACAGGGAAATGGGAGTAAGAGGCACACTTTTCTGGTGTCCTTCTCCTTTATCTGAGGCCAGTTCCAGTCAATATGGAAAGGAGGGAGATAGAACCCAAGACCTTGTAGAATTCCTCAGGGTTCTACCTTTTGCACTCTTCTTTAAAACAAAAGCCACTGGGTGTCAGGAACAAGAACCAGATTTGCATGAATAGAGCTCAACCTAACTAGTTGATATAAGAATCTTCTCAGACTGCTTGCTTTCCTTTGGGAACAGATAGGTAAGATTCCAGGGATCTTGGGGTCAGGGGCCCCAGTCTTGGATCTATTGCAGCTCTGGAACTATTCAAGGCTAATTCCCTAGTTGATTCCTCTTCCCTGCCTGACTGAACATATGCCAACACTGAAGGAAGTCATCCACTGCCACCGGTTGTAGTATTATCAGAATGGTGGTGATATCCAATTATACAACTTTGTCCTAGGCTGACCAAGTGATGCTCTAAAGGTTCTTTCCCAATGTTTGAAGGCAGTGGGGTTCTGTATGGGAAAAGGCTTCAGCTCATCCCTGGCAAGACTGAATAACTGTAACTTTTGAGCCCTTCCAGAGCTGGAGACTCCAGACAAAACTATTGCATGGTTTGTGGATCCTCCTGGATTCATGGATCCTGTTCAAATAATAATGGTGGCATGGTTAAGTGGGTCTTTGTACATGTTCATCTTGTGCATCACTTGTGCTTTATTCTGAATCTGGAGGTCCTACCCATGGTTACTCTTTCCAGTTGAATTACCGTAATGCACTTTACAATACATTGTACAGTAAGTTGAAGAGAATTCAGAAGCTCTAATTGATCCAGTTGATACAAAACTGCAGTTTTGGACATTTGCCAATGCATTCATGTAACACTTCTGCCTGATAGTAAGCATCAATTCACATTGGTACAATTGAGGATGCTGGTTATTACCTATAAAGTTGAACAGCATAGTTGTACAAGTATATGGAAATAGCTTTGAAAAAAATATGTGGCAGCTGTTAGTAAAACATAAATTTAGCTTAGGAAACAAAACAAAAAACAGTAAGATAGAAACTCAAGATACCCCTGCTATGCCTCTCTTAGTATAGAAAGCTAGGAAAGACAAATGGTGTTAGGCTTTCAATATTCTGTTATTAAAGTTTATAATCAATAAAGTAAATCAATAAATTTGTAGAGTTTCTTGTGGTAGCTTGAGCTGGTTTTCCTAGAAAGGCAGATCATGGCAGTTATTTGCAGGGTTGCCTCTCTAGGAGAGAGGTTATGCTCCAGGTCCCATCTATTAGGTAAAGTCATCTTATGCCACCTGAGAGCCATGCCTTTTCAGTTGTAGCACTTGACTTGAGGAACAGCATTTCCATGGCAATCCAGTGACCCCAATGCTGTTTCACCAGGCATTAAAACTGGGGATGTAGGGACTCCAGACTGATGATGTATTTGACCCTGTCCTCAGGCTCAGTCTGGTCATCTCCTACACATAGCTTGTTGATCCTATAAGTGGCTTAGAGCCTGACTTTCTAATGGGTGATCTAACTGTTATAACCATGTTTGGCCTACTAGTGAGAATACATGCAGTGATTCAGTGATATGTGATACATATTTTACAGGTAATCCTCGACTTATGACCACAATTGAGCCCAACATTTCTGTTGCTAAGTGAGACATTTGTTAAGTGAATTTTGCCTCATTTTACAATCTTTCTTGCCACAGTTGTTAAATGAATCACTGCAGTTGTTAAGTTGCTAAGCACAGTTGCTAAGCGAATCTGGCTTCCCCATTGACTCTGTTTGTCAGAAGGTCACAAAAGGGGATCACATGACTCCAGGACATTGCAACAGTCATAAATATGAGTCAGTTGCCAAGCGTCTGAAGTTTGATCATGTGACCATGGGGATGCTGCAACGGTCATACGTGTGAAATTTAATTTAATTCAATTTAATTGAAAGTTCTTATAGGCCGCCCAACTCCTGTGGGACTCAGGGCGGCGTACAATACAGGGAAAGAACAAGTCATAAAAACAATATGTAACAAACATCATAACAGCAATTAAAAATTATAAAAAATTAAAACCATCCATCATTCATACATGGGGGGACCAGAGGTGTTCTAATTGGTCTCACTTTCACCCCACCTGCTGGAAGAGCTATGGTTTTACTGCTTTACGGAAGGCCAGCAGGGTGGGGATAGTCCTGATCTCTGGGGGGAGTTGGTTCCAGAGAGAGAGAGCTCCCACAGAGAAGGCTCTCCCCCGTGGTCCCACCAACCGGCATTGCTTGGTTGATGGGACCTGGAGGAGACCAACTCTGTGGGAGTTTTTCAGAGCCATTGTAATTTCAAACGGTCACTAAATGAACTGTTGTAAGTCAAGGACTAGATGTATGTATATATAAACATACATACACATACACACACATATGCATATATATATATATACATATACATGTATATGTACATATACATACAACGAACACAAATATGTATACAAGCAGAGTTTTATAAATGGTCTCGTTTTTGCTGGAGCCAGTTTCATAATCACATTTCTTTTTATTGGTGTTTCTTGGGATATGTGCTTTTACTGCTCAAGGGGAAAAAAAGCAGGGCAAAGATTAGTCCAAATGGAAAGTGTCAAGGGATGAAAACAATCAACGAGATATAGCAGTAAATTTTCTATCAGTTTTTAAAGGCCTCAGTTCTTCTCCCTGAAGAGATTATGGCATCAAAAAGAAGAAAAGAGATGCGAAAAGATGCATTTCAATAGAAATCAATAGAAAAACAGTGTATAATTTATCTATCGGACAAAAGAGTTACAGAACAAAATGGAATTCAGTACAAGCAAAGATTTTTTCCCCCTCTGACATTAAAAGTCAGATTGAAATATTTTTTCAAGGACACTTAAGGACTTCTGAAGAAGTAGACTTCGACCAGCTAGAAATGTGATTGTGTATGCTATAGCAAACTGTGGGCCTTCTGGGTTTGGTGACAGATAAGCATCTCTTGCCACACTCCACATCTAGGAAGGTAACAGCTCTCTGAAATAGTGCCATTGTCCACTCAACTACTGAGGATACCATAATGGAGCGAAAGCGTATATAAAAAACTATAGATCCTTAAGAACTATAGCCAATGCATAGGACACATGAAACCAAACAAACCCCGCCTTTGCTGTAGAGCCTAGTTCAATATCATTTTTGGTATGACTACAGATCTTCTCTTAAATCCTCCCAGAACTTTAAATGAGTAAGTGCATGGAAGAGTTGGGAGATCATGGTTTCAGTGAAACACAAACTTTCCTTATGATAATTAATTACACATAAGTTATGGACCTTCTTCTGTTATATCCTGATTGGATCAGTGTCAAAGGGGGTTCTGCCAGCCTTTTTAAAAAACTCTTGCATAGGCACAATGAAATACATGCACAAAATTGTTTAGGAAGTATTGACTTTATTTTTCTTACCTGTTGACATTCTAATACAGATCAGATTGTGATGTCTGGAATATTTCTATCGATCTCTATCTCTGTCTCTGTCTCTGTCTCTGTCTCTGCCTCTGCCTCTGCCTCTGCCTCTATTTCTGTCTCTATCTCTATCTCTATCTCTATCTCTCTATCTAATCTATATCTATCTACACACACACACACCCCATCTATATGTTGCCCATCTCACCAATATATATGTGTGTGTGAGAGAGAGAGAGAGCGATAATAGCAACAAGATTAAAGAAAATTAAAAAGTTCTAAAAATAGGCATTGTGATACTTTTATTGTATTTAAATTTATTGGCTGCTCTATTCCAATGGTAGAAAATGAATGAAAATTTACTAAATGTTGTAGAAAGTTTTTTATTAGATTCAGATTTTACCCTAGAAGTAAAACAGAAATTAATGAAGGAGATTTGATCCCAGAAATAAAAGGAAGTTAATAAAGAATTTAGATCAACATAATATTTAATGCCTAGTCCAATTTAAAACTCTTATTGTACTATTTTGCACTAGCTGAAATTTCTGGATCATTTTCAAAAAAACCATCTCTGTTTACAAGGTACTACAGTGATCCAAATAGCAGGTTACCAAAACGTGGATTAGGAGGTCAGATTATATTTTTTCAGAGAGAAACCTGACTGGAAGTACATGCAATAATAATAATAATAATAAAATGTTGTCTGCCACTGAAACTATTCAAATCGTTAGTGACAACCTTAAACTTGGTACAACCTTTTCCAGAACAGCTGAATTCCTTTCCCTCTGAGGAATCCTTCAGTAATGCTGCCTTTTTTGAGTTTGAATTAAATTGTACTTTGTTAACCTTCATTCAGGCCAGATCATTGTTAGTTAGTTACTGATTTAGCATCTCCACCGTTATATTCAACTTTTGTGTCAAATTCTAGGATAATCTTGCTCATATTCATATAGATGTGGAATAATATTTGTGGGTTGGGGGGAGTAGTTATTTCCTTTCACCTTTTTCCTTTATGTTAGTTTGAATTTTATTTTATTATTTTATTCATTTTATTTGTGTGTGTGTGTGTGTGTGTGTGTGTGTGTGTGTGTGTGTGTGTGATCAGTATTAAAAATGATTTCTTCTTTTTCTCCCAACAAGAAGGCATGGAGATACTTTTATAAATATTGTATGGCACCATTCTCATGTTTCTTGCCCGATTTGGTCATTAGATCCAGCAGTTGTCTCTACTGACTAATAAGTGGAGCAATGTTGAAATATAAAAATGTATCATTCTATGTTTTGAACTCTCCCTCTCTTTTCATGCTGATCACGAAGCACTATATGTTGAAGATGGATTACATCTTTCCATGCTAGTATGTGTCATGACTGATGCCAGGAGAAAGAAGAAAGGGTGAGAAAACTTTTGTGGTTGTGTTTGTGTCTGGCTCTTTCATTTCCATTGTGTTCTATAAGCTGACCATTATGTATCACAGTGCCCATATCACATCTGTTTGTAGCTCTTGACAGTTGTCATCTAACCATAGGAACACTTGTCATGCATACACACTGCTCCAGTGATGTTCTCTTTCTCCTTCACTCAGTTTTAGAGTTTTTAACAACACATTTCACAATTTCAAAATAAATTAAGCACCATTTGTTGCCTTTTGTCATGCAAAATAGCAATTACAACTTCAGAAATAGACTTTTAACTAAGCAGAATTTCTTATCTCCTCCATCCAAGCAAGCAGTTAGACAGGCCATTATCCAAAAAAATAAAATTAAAAAAAATCACAGTTTGGTACTTAACAGTATTCATATTTTAGAAGAGATTTACATTTACAGGCAGTTTTCAAGATCCACTCCTAAACCTTTGAATAAAGTATATAGATAAGTTGGAACTGTTATTTAGCATCAATTAGTGAAATGTTTGCCTTAGTATATATCGGTAGTATACATATATTTTACTTTTCAAAATCTATGCAACATTTAAAAAACATTTCCAAATACACTAAAACATAATAATACAGGACATAATAAGAATACAATAATCAGGGCAGGGCCATTCACATGCTCCATTATTCTCACTTTATCCTTTTAAATTGCTCTGACCATTGACCAACTGTGGTCTAACACTTTTTCAACAACCAGTGATGTTTTACCTCTTTCTGACCACTTTATTTCCAATTGTAATTTTTTTATTTTCAGTTGTACGGTAATTATTTTCCTTTTCTTTAATGCATTACCAACACTGTATTTACACTTTGGAGGAATGGTTACAAGAGTATAGAAGAGAAAAAAAACTTAAGCCAAGTACATAGCTATACACTCAACACAGTGTTAATGGCAATGGATCTGACTTAAAATGACAGACAATGTCCTTTCTTGAACAGAGAACTGCTGAAGCGTCACAATGTTTTTATGGGCAACACAAAGTAGTGAGTAAAGTAGTCTTAACATGGAGACTGCCTGTACAAACAGTAAGCAACAAAGTGTAAGCTACAAAGACTGAAAAATTGCCATTGCGTATCCAGCTTTCTGAGTGTTAAAATAACCTTTCATTTTGCAGTAGCCAATTACTGACTTTGAAAGGAAGGGTGATTTTATTTATGACTTGCAATTCTTATGCTTTGAGTCACAACTCTTTCCTGGTAGCAGATTCACCATCTCAAAGCAACTTTATGTATCTCTTTGGAATTAATGTTCTGTTGAATATCTACTTTCTTTATTAGAAATGAATTGGTACTAGAAATGCATACACTTAAATTCTAACTATTAGAGTTTGTTTTATCCATTTACAAAATATTGAGTTGTCACCCCAAACATAAACTGGGGCTGTGGTTCAGAGGAAATTAATGGACTTCTTTTTCTGTAAACATACAACATGTGTAAAAGTTCTTGGGAAGTTTTAACATTTTTGATCTAGAATTTAGGCTAACCTAATGATAGTTTTCCTGATGCTGTCATTCTGGCTCAAGTTTAAACAGAATCAATTAGTTTTTGAATTTGCATTCCATATACACCTGTGTAACTTTATATTTTTCTTTCAGAGTTTATGATTAATATTTTTTTACTTTGCTAACAGTTCCCACCAACATCTTGCAATCAATAACTTCAACAACCAGATATTGTTGTTATGGTCCTCCTGCTTTTTTTAAAAAAAAAAATCTTTACAGTATACATAGAACCTACAAACCTTTGACCCACCTCATTTCCTGCTTAGAAAATTTCTGATTGTAAGGTTCACCCAATCTTAGCAGGGGTGAAGCAGCAGACTCACAATTGAGACAGGCTAACATTGACCCCTTAGGCTATCAGAGGCTTCTTTGACAATTAGGTTCCACTTAATCCATGTTTTGAATGCTTACCAGGGGTCCTTGAGAGTTGCCCAGCCCTCTCACCAATCATCTTTAGAGGGATGCACTTCACTTCACAATTATTTCAGGGCGATAGTGAGTTTCAAGTAGCCTTAGTACTTAGTATAACCAACCAAACAATGTTATACACAATTTGTCTAGCAAAAGAATCTGTGTTCCCATTTATCTGTCTATGGATGGATGGATATATTAAGAAGCCGGCAATGGTGGAGGGGGAGGGGGCAATGCAAGTTAAGGTCTTGGAATTAATCAATCCCATCTGCATGCACAAAAGGCATGACATAAGGAACAAAAAGCATCTGAGACAAAACTGTGCTTCTTTTCACAGGGAATTGGGGAAATTAATGTCAGCACTAGGCTGAAGACATAAAGAGAGTCAAAATTAAAAATCCTTTGAAAGCTTCCAACAAGATTCCTATAATCAGCTGAAAGATAAGTAATGATCAAAGCTCCTTTAAAATAGTATTATTCACCCCCTTGGAACTGTTTAAATATACTGTACTATTCAGCAGAAATTACATAAGATTACGGCTCAAAGTATGCTGTTGTTTCAGTATGGAGGCCAGATGTTGTAAAAAAAAAGCACGTTTACCCTATTTATACGTGCTTGAAAACTAAAACCATTTAAATAAATAAAAAGTAGACATGCGACAGTTAGGAAAATCATTTACTTCCTTGTAGTGTACTATAACACAATTTATTCACCAAGGATCCACTTTCACAATACTCTCTGCCATGCCAGCCACTACACACTCAAACTTTCAGTGGTAGGGACCATGCACTGAGGTACTTGCATCAAAGCTTAAGCCAGCATCTCACTTAGATCTGTGTATGACTAATTTAGGGTATGAGCCTGAAAGAAATACTTTGCAAACATTATACTTAGTGCCACAACCATATTTGGCATAGTTTATGCCCATTACTGCTTTATATGGGGAGGGACTGTAGCCTGTTCCTTCAAATGGTTCATCGTGTGGCTTTATTGTCACTTGACCAGTAAGACTTGTTTTGCAATATTGTTGTGCTTTTTCTAACGGGGTAGTAAGTTCTGTGGCAATTCCCTTCCTTACAATTTTTAAATAAGTATCCTTATGCATACGAACTTGTATGGAAAAGTACTGGGGATGATTCCCAGTTTTGTTTACTCCCAACCAATTCCAAGGCAATCCTTATATCCAGATCCGAGCTAGCACAGGTGCCTTTCAGTTCATCCAGCAAAATAAAGCTTGGTGTTTATTTATGAAATATCAGCTAGGTTAACTGGGAAAACAGGTTAAAAGCAGGGAGAAGCACACACAGAGAAGGGGAGAGATAATGAACATTATCTGTACATCTATAGTAGAAAGCAAAAACAAAAACAACGAAGAAAAAACACAGAAGTTTCCAAACTCACTGTAAGCTCTACTGTGTGTAATTACCATGAACAATGCCCAAAGGAAGGACCTTTGGTTGTTCCATCTTTAACCTCAAGAATAGAATTGAAATGAGATATCAGGTACCGTATTTTTCGGAGTATAAGATGCACTGGAGTATAAGACGCACCTTAGTTTGGGGGGAGGAAAACAAGGGAAAAAGGCCTCTGCCTCCAAGCAATTTGCCAAACAGCAAACAGCACAGATGATATACACTGTTCACTGTGTATTTCTGTGCATGTGTGCCTGACCCATAGAAATAGCAAAGAATTGGAGAAATGTACATTATGCCAGAAAGTTTTCTTAAATGTAGTCACACTAACTCATCCCAATTATTTAAATTGATCTACTCCAAGGTAAGTCAGTATTTAACTCTAATACTAAACAGAGCACGGTTACATTTCAGACTATACTTGTACAGAGCTGTTAAAATGAATTAAAACTTCTGGAAGTATACATTATTCTCTATTATTTAAAAGAAGATACAATAGCACTGGGCCTCTTCAGAGCAAGCATTTATTTTAAAAAAGCTTCTTTATTTTGTTAAGTTGTCTAGATTTACAGGGATCTCCAACCTTGGCAACTTTAAGACTTGTGGACTTCAAATCCCAGAATTCCACAGCCAGCAAAGCTAACAAAGCTGGTTGTGGAATTCTGGGAGTTGAAGTCCACAAGTCTTAAAATTGCCAAGGTTGGAGACCCCTGGCTCTAGAACAATAATAAAGCAGTCTTTAAAAAATAAGTCTAATAATTTGAACATTCTACAGACATTTATAGTTATTCACTTACCCCCTTGCATCCAGTTCAGCAGAAAATACAAATCTGCGTGTCTCTCCCAACTATTTTCCTCTTTGCAGTTTCAGTTTCAGTTTCATTTTAGCATGTGGCAAATCAGCTATAGGTCGGGAATCTGCTAATGACTTGTTTGGCTTTATAGGCTCTTCCCTCTTTGCTGCAAACAGGTAAATTGCTGGAAGACAGAGGCCAAAGGGTGTGGATGGCTGGGTGGGTGGGGCTGCATTCAGTGTATAAGATGCACCCAAGTTTTCACCCTCTTTTTGGGGGTAAAGAGGTGCATCTTATACTCCGAAAAATGTGATAATCCTTTCAGCCCTTCAAGGTAATACAGAGAATAAATCAAAACCATGAGTACTAATACTACCTTTATTGTACAGGTACAGAACCTTGCAAGACTGAAAACACTTCTCCCCTCCCCTGTCTTTACTTTCCAGAAATTAAAGAGGGTCTCTTGAGATGCTCTCTCCATCCCCATTACTTTTGTGGACTGATACACACTGTACCTTGTCAGACTGTTACCTAGGTTACAGCTCTTTCTTCTATCTTCCAAGGTTATTCTCACAGGCCATAGCATCCTCCACTATTGTGCACTATAATGGAAGGAATGTGGTGTATGGGGATAAGGTATCCAATAGTTTTGCTATGAGATTAGGCAAGCTTAATACTTTCTAGGTTTTTTATCATTAAGGTGAAAGACTGTTCATATCAATGGACAATATAAATAGTTGGGTCATCAAATGCTATGTGTTAATACCAGGATTTAGATTGGGTTCAATCAAAGGAGCAAATCCAGGAGCAGATCTAGAAGGGGTCAGATGAGAGTTTAATTTCTGTCATTCATTGATACCATTTAAAACATGTTTCTTAATATTATTATGTAAACATAGAAATTGTGAATCAGTTAAAATGAGGTTTCAGTCTGTTGCCTCTCTGTCTGAAAGCTAGTTAGCATGCTTGAAATACTTTTGTCCTGGATGTTTGGAAGAGGTGTGAAACTAGTTTGGGTGATTACATGTAAGAGGAGAGATTGGGAAAAACTGGTAAGGGATAATGATAGGCATCGGGGTGGGGTGGGGAATGATATGTTGGAAGTTGATAAGCTGGCTATATAGAAACCAGGGACCAGAGACAACAGCAATCTCATGCAGATCTCCTACAGTAGGTGTTCACCTGCCTAGAGGTTAGATTGCTGATTTGTTTGTTAATGTCAGGTCCATCTGTAATAAGACAACATCCATACACAGTTTGATGGTGAATGGATGGGTGAGCTTGTATGTATCACTGAAACCTATTTGAGAAAAAAGAGGGGATAGGATGTGTAAGAAATATGATCCCCCCAGGTTTGAGGTCCTCCAATAACAGGCATGAGGAGTGGGCACAGAATGGGGAAATAATTTTTAGAGGAACCTTACAATGATCCTGAAATTGCCTGTTCCTCAGATTCCAGGCGTTCAATGTCTCTATATACTGTAAATCAGAATTTGTAGGGACAAGTTAGGGCAGATGTTCCTAGATCTCATATTGGGGATAATGGTAAAATCTCCAAAACTATTAGTGCTGGTTGATTTTATCTTCCATGCTCTGGAGATTGAATCCATCTATGCTCAGGAATTCATGGCTTCCATACCAACCGCAGGCTTGCACAGGTCATGGACTTACTGTTTGCCTTGAAGTGCAGGGTGTGTGTTCTGAAGATCGAGGACACTACTGTCAGTCATTCGCCATGGTCAGATCACTGTTTTGTTAAACTTTACCATAATCTCTGCTGGGGTGGACCAGTTTGAATTATTGTCCCTTGATGTTTGATGGATCAGGGTGGTTTCTTGAAGGCACCAGACATTCTGAGGGATTTAGCAGGAACTTCTTTCATGTACCTGATTGATCTCAGATACAAAGGTATTTTAAAATTTCCATTTAGTCTCCAATTTCAGCTATACAGTAGAGTAATGCTAGATAAGGCAAATTATCTGGATCCATTCCAATCAAGGTTCATATCTGGGCTAGAGACCAAATGACATTAGTAACTTATATGCAACGCGGGGAGTTTTTCATTGTCATGTTGCAAGGCCTGGTGGAATATGAAAGATGAAACATCACAATTACTTGAAACAAAGATCTCACTCTACGTAAAGCAATAAATTTTTTAGATCTTGTTAGGGCGACTTATTAGGCTTCCCCTGATGAATCTGGTTAATCCGAAAATCTCTATCATTTCTTACTCCCAGGATCCTGGGACTAGGTGGAGGTTGCAGGCACATTTCTCCTTGTTATTAAAATTTCCAGTTCAGTTTTCATTATTAGAAAGAGTCCTGGATGTTCATTCTACATTTTCTACATTCTATTTAATTCTGTCATCTGAATTTTATTCACTTCTATTGTCATTATGTTTCATGTCCACAAATCTTATATATATAAAAAAAATGACAGGACTTATTCTCCCATATGTTAATCTATTCAGAGAATCCAGACTAAACAATTGGTCTATAATTCTTGACTTAATTTCCTTAAAATTAGTTGATTGACCGTGCTCATCACATCTCAGCTACATTGAAAACAATTGTCAGACATTCTCAAAGGGTTTGATAATATGCTGAGGATAGATGAGTTAAAACAAAACAAAACTTTACATGGTGTATTTATACAATCATGATCTTGCATGATTTTGAAATTTTGCTTCTGACATCAGTAAATCACATACATGATTTCTTTCCCCCTCAAGTCAGCCATCAACACATTATCATGATTAACCTTGTGACTGAGTGGAATCAGGCTTTGGATACTCTAAAATACACTGCCTGAGATATATGGCAGTTGTGATCAATAGATCAATAGTTCTCTAAGGTTCCAGGTTGAAATAGGCTGCTCTTAAGATTTGCAATATTCCATCTGTGTTGTATGAACATTCTCTGTGGTTTCTTGATCAATCTGAATCTTAAATCACTTAATGTCAAGGTAACGTAGGTTTTGAAGTTATATGCCACCTAAGATGCACTTCCATTAAAACAAGTTGAGGTTAAGGCAGCCTGTTACCAAACAATATAAACTAGAAGCAAAAGCAATTTAAGCATTGAACCTCCCCCACATCACAAAAATCTAATTAGCAATTCAGGCAATATTGAAATAATTGCCACCAGGAGGTTTGGTCCAGAAAAAGCAGAATAAAGTCGAATAAGACAAGCTGGCCAGATGTCTGTGATGGAATGTCCTATTCCTAGACTCCTGTTTCTCTTGAAGAATTTCTTATATATTTCAGTTTTAAACTGACATAATAAGATCCCAAAGTTTGTCTAGATGGCTTCTTACATAAAACAGAGTCTGTATAATTCTATGCCTCCATCAAAACCTTTAACAGTGTGTACTCTAAAAATTATTTAATTTGTACAAAACTGTTATGTCAATTTTTATTTTAAAAACAGCATCCAAGATCACACTTTTGTGTTCTTATAATAATCTGTTTATATTTTTTCAATTTACATTGCACCATTATGATAATATCATAAGTAACCAGGCTTTACCACAACCTGCTGAACTAGATGGCACTACTAAATTGCCTTTGGCTTTTCCTTTGGAATCTGCACATCCTTATCTTCCCAGTTTACCATGCAATTTCCCCCCCATTGTTCTTGGAAAAGCAAGTGTGTAAAGAATCCTTTCTTTTCTTTTTGCCCTACCTCTCTTTAACCTTTTGTATACAAAACAGGTCACCATAAATCCTTAGAGTATTCAATTTCTTTAAATGGTAAACTAATAAGGAAACAAGCAAACTCTATTTAATTGAGAGCTTCAAAATATCAGGAAGTTCCATTTTACTACTACTTCTAACAAAACATGCAATCTTTTTGTAATGGTTTGCCGAAAGTACATATATAATACACGGAACTGGAAATAATTGCTTTTTTTTAATGAAGGAAACCCAAATCCAAAATTTATATTTATATTTCTTATAAGTAGAATATTTAAATAAAGTACATTGTATCTCTCATGATAGTAAGCTTTCATTTTCTACAATTAATTAACTTAAAAAGTGAAACCATGCAATGATTAATTAGAGGAATATCTGCAATATAAATAGTTAACTGCTTATCCTAACTGACCTTGACTAATATGAAAAAGCTAAGTAGAACTAGATCCAGTTTGTACCATTGATGGAAAACCATTGGGAAAAAAAACAAAAAAACCCCCCAGAACTTTAAGAAGTTGGAAAAAAAAACCTGCCAAGAAGATAACATCCTTGAAACGACTCAGAACTGAGTTTAATTTAAAGACGAACCTTTTTAAACATTTCATTACAGATGACGCGTATCGTCTTAAAATGCATTTTAAGAGAGTTAATGCCTCATTTGTGTATCATCAAAACAGATGTTTATGTATTAATCCTTCATGTGAAATTTGTGCTGATTCCTTAATCAGATGAGAGCACTAACATTTACATAAGGACTCAATGTGGCACCATATTCAGCAAAGAGTTCTCTTCAGATATGAACATATGAATGTAAGAGCATAATATCATATGCGGTTTGGGTAACATAAAGTTATACTTAATGTCTATTCTAGTCACAAGACTTTCAGCTGGATAATTGATTCCTTAGTCATTTTCTTTTGTACTTCATGAAAACCATGTTGGTGTATTGGGCAGGAAGACTGTTGGTGGAGAAGAGGAGCACTTGCACTCTTCAGAGCCATGGTTGCGCGGTGGTTAGAATGCAGTACTACAGGCTACTTCTGCTGCCTGCTGTCCGCCTGTAATTTGGCAGTTCGATTCTCACTGGCTCAAGGTTGATTCAGCTTTCCATCCTTCCGAGGTGGGTAAAATGAGGACCCAGATTGTTGGGGGCAATATGCTGACTCTGTAAACCACTTAGAGAGGACTGTAAAGCACTGTGAAGCGGTATATAAGTCTAAGTGCTATTGCTATTCAAAAACTATGATATCAATTGTGCAATGCTTTGTATAAATAAAGGAAGATCTTGTTGATTTTTAAATTTATTTTTGAAATATGGCATTATAGGAATGGATGAATGGATTATGACAATTATGACGAAATTAACTTCCAAAAGGTAAAGGAAAAATAAATCAATCTCCATTAATTGATATTAAAAAGCTGAAATATAGCAAAACAGAATTATCAGTTTCCCCAATGAAGATATTTTTGGATGCACCTAGAAGCCATAGCTGACTCAGTAGAAGAGAGAAAATAGAGCAGTGGTCAAGAGGATTCTTGTTCTAAATACTTTCCCAGGTAGATTACCAATATGACTTTCTTAGGAAACAAAGGAAGAATGTTCTCCTCTCTTGATCTTTTGGGGAAGTGAGCATGTGTCAGATTTCATGGCTATTTGGATCTGTGTAATTGGACAGAGTTGGCATGTTTCAGGTGCTATCAAGTAAACAGTGTCATTTGATGGGAAACTGCATACAGAGAATTGCACTGTGTTTGTTTGAGCAGGACAGAGATTTGGGAGAATACAAACCAAACTGAAAACTCTCTAAATTGACTCAGAAAAACAAAAGCATGTCATTAGCAGCTCTTGAAAAGGAGCTTGTTAAATGGAAGAGTGGAACCAGTTGTCACCCGGCTTTCAATACCTATTTCCTCCAAACAAATGCTGATCCCTTTCAAGTCGACTGTATGCACAATCTCAGCCCTTGCCTTCCGAAATAGCAGGCAAAAGTCACTTCTGTGTCTTTCTGTTCTCTTTACAGCATTTCACCACACAGACAGATGTTTTCCAAACCATGTTTCTCTCTCTCTCTCTCTCTCTATGCCTCCCTAATCGTCAAAAGAAATGAAAGTGTTTAGGTAAGCAGAAGAGATTCATCACGGAGGGGCTTTCAAAATGTTTTAATTTCTCGTTCCTTTTTTTCCCCCTGTTGTTATTGTTGTTCTGTAGTTCTTGTGGTGTTTATCTCAGAAAGCAGACATTGTACAATATGCAGGCACTGACCTCTCTTTTCTGATGTCCTGTTCCTCCAAGAACAGGAAGGATTAATTACAGCAACATAGCTCTAGACGTAGCCCCATGCTTCTTAGCACACCAAATTAATTCAAAGTTGACAAAACTCTTTCAGAGACAACCTGCTTCTTCCTGCTGATGGTGCTTTATTAGCATATTCTTCCCAGAAAAAAAAGCTTCACAGAGCTTTTTTTTTACCTCTCCTCCACGTTCAATTTGTAAAGCACTGAGTGACAGGCAGCAAAATGGCTTGAATATATCTGCGGCAACTTGCCAGCATTCGGCTGACACAGGCACTAGGAGGCTTTGTTCTGAGTACATTAAAGTCACAGAAGGTCCGCATACAGTAAGCATTATAGGGCAGGCAGGATGTTCACAGAAAGACAAAACAGCAGGTGATAAATGACATTAAATAACAGTGAGAATTTACCACAGACTAAATTAACTACTGGAGTGAAATGTTCACGGCTCGGAGGCTATATTAACAATGAATTTATAATTAGATGATTATAATTCTTTCCAATGTTCATGTAAGTCTACATGTAAGAATAATGAAGACAGAGACAACCCTATTGGACTCCAGATACAAGCTGGCATGGATTTTATTTTTTAAAAAAATACAGTAAAGATATGGGATAATTCTTCTTCTGCCCCTAAAATGTAATTTATAAAATAAGTACTTAAATATGAATTAACCCAGATATATGCTGTACAAAGATGCAGAGCTATTAAGCCACTGAGGAGTGATTTTAAGCCGTTTTTCTGAGAACCATTGGAAAGGTTCATAAATGAAAAATTGCCTCTTTCTCCTCCAATCTTTTAGTAGCGCTTATTTAAATATGAAAAAATAGGCCCACCGTTAAAAAGAAAATAAAAAATACTTCTTTCATTCCTCTAACTTATAATTTTTTAAAAAAAGCTTTGGCATCCAATGTATGAAAAAACGATGACTGGGTACAGGCTGAGTTAATCACGCTTAGTAAACTATCCTGAAACTAGATTGATAAGGTGTGTTTAGTACTATGTTTTTATGGTAGCTAAAATAAAGAGGAAATCACAATGTACTGAAATTATATTTCTCTTAGGGTAGATGTTCAAGTTGGAATGAAGAACATTCTGTCTTACTTTGAAATGTATTTTCAAAGTAGTTCAGCAGTTCAGCTGTTCAAATCTCACCAGGCTCAAGGTTGACTCAGCCTTCCATCCTTCTGAGGTCGGTAAAATGAGAACCCAGATTGTTGGGGGCAATATGCTGAACTCTGTAAAACCGCTTAGAGAGGGCTGGAAAGCACTATGAAGCGGTATATAAGTCTAAGTGCTATTGCTATTGCTATTTTTTTTAATCCAAGTTAACTGAAAGTCATGGTGATAAGCTTCCTTGTTAAGTAAATTGGTTCACCTGGTTCCTTAAAACTCTCAAAAATGTGCATACCTTTTTTAGTTGGATGATCATGTGCCATAATTCATAGCAATCTTGATCTTTACTGTTGATTGTTCTCACTTTGCAGCTTTCTGAAATTTCAAGGTGCTGGTTGTCACCTTTAAAGCCCTACATGGCTTGGGATAGGATTACCTGAGGGACTGTCTTTTTCCAAGAGATTTTAGTGTTCAGTCAGATCCAACAGATTGAGCATGCTGCAGATTCCATCAGCCAAAGAGTGGATTTCTAGTGGTGAGGACTTTAGCCAATGGAATGTATATAAGTGAATGGATGGATGTCTATAAAAATTGGATTTCCACATGCAACATGTACATACTTATGTAATTACACCTGGTATTTTTACATATTTACAATTGAAAGAAATATTTAAATTAGATAAAAAAGAGTTATGGGTTTGGTTTTGTGAAAACTGAATGGGAAATCCTACTGTGCGGTAGTGCCAAAGTCTATAAATTGTTATTGAATTTGAATATGGAGAATGAATATGTAAAGCATTGCATGATTCAGTGGGCAAGGGACTTTGGATATAATGTAATGCTTGAACAATGGGAGAATATATGGACAAAAGGTTTAAAATTTACATTAAACTATAACTTAAAAGAAATTTTCAATAAGATGATTGTCCCAAAGGTGCTTTTTTAAGAGTCAACTGGACTTTCTGTTTTTTCTTTGAAGATGTTTTGCTTCTCATCCAAGAAGCTGAGAAGCGAAACATCTTCAAAGAAAAGCCAGAAAGTCCAGTTACCTGTTGAAAAAAAGCAGCTTTGGAACAACCATAACCTGGATGACTGAGAGTCTCCATAGACATCTATAACAGGGGTGGGTTCTAACTTACCTCGCTGCCGGTTTGCTTCCTCCCGCGGCACGTGACCGCGCCACGCGGGTGCATACGCAGTGCTGAAAATTCTCAAAAATGTCCAAAAAAAGCCAAAAACAAGATGGTGGCGCATGTGCAGTGTTGGAAACTCAGCTTCTGTGCATGCGCAGAAATAAAAATCAGCAAAAAATCCCCCCATTCCCCCCTCCCCCAAAAAAATCCCCCCAAAAAGATGGCAGTGTCCATGGAGCGGCACCGACAGAACCGGCTCCGTGACATCACCACCTGTTTGCTACCGGTTCCATAGAACCGGTGCGAACCGGGAGGAACCCACCTCTGATCTATAAGATTATGAATTATTTAACACCAGAAAAGTTATCAGGAATGTATAAAGGTATTTCAAATGAATGCAAAAGTAAAGAAGGGACCTTTTATCACGTGTGGTGGACATGTGACAAAGCAAAGAAATATTGCAGTAGGATTCACATCTTAACACAGAAGATTCTCAAAGTGAATGGCTAAACTAAGTGTTTTGATTAAAGACAAAAGTGCAAATACTTTTGTTTCTCCTTGGAGACTGTTTCTGGACTTTTTGCTCCAGGTGGGAAAAAAATGAAACTTGACTTTGGGTTTCACTGATCAGATAGATTAGTTGTTATAGAAAATAGCTACTTTATATTATTATGCAAAAGTAAAAAGTTGAGGTTTGAAAGGGAGTTGGAAGTCAACATCTTTTTTTTTCTTCCCCCCCCTTTTCTTACACCTTTCCCTTTTCCCTCCCCTATCTTTCCTATTATTTTCTTTTGCATTTTTGTATCTTATATTATTAATAAATAAATAAACACCCATCTGGTATTTTTGTTTCCTTTACAATCTAGCTGCTGTACCTTTCCCCATTCCCTGCCAAAATACTTTTTTGAGCTCAAAGGATTCATTCCTATCCTTTAGTACAGCAGGAGAGACAGGCTGCCAAATCAGAAAAGTGATTCTAAAAAATGGATCTATATAAAGATTTCTATCACTTGGCCTTCTAGACCATAACTCTTTCCCACCCTCCCCACTTTCCATAGCAGACTGGTAATGTGAGAAGTAGGTGTTTTTGTAATGGGGTATAAAATGATTCATATACTTAATAAATACAATGAAAGAAAATCATCATTTGAGTGGACTAGAATCAATTATAATATAAAGTGAATCTATTAAACCAATATTATTCATTACTCGTAACAATAGCACATGATTTGGTTCACTGCATGCAAGTATCATAAATGGAATACATATGCTGGGAAAAACCTTTAGCTCAGCATTTGTCAACCTTATTATTATTATTATTTTACAAAAAAAAGCATACTACTGCAACACACTCAAAGCTTTGTGGACTGTCATCTAAACAATCTGTGTTAAGCACATTTTCTCTTGAGCATGCTGGATAAAACCTACTGATCCATATTTGGATTTCTGCATTCTGATAAACATGCAAAGAATGTCAGTTTGTATTGTCATGATTTAAAAGGGTCATTATTTGAATGCAACGTTTACATTACACAAGGGGTTTTGTGTTACAAATCATATTGTAAATAAAAATGTAATATCAATTATAATGAGAGGGAATAATTAGTAAGGTAAACAAAAGTATTAGATGGGGAAAGGAAATAAAAATATATCTACACCCATTTTTATTGACTATGTGCCATCAAGTAGCTATCAAATCAAGTTGCCTGCAGAGCCTGGGGAGGGTGAAAACACCAACCCACCACCATGGTGCAGAAGGCCGAGAAGGTCACGCCCCCATGGCCATGTCCACCCAGCAACCGGGCAGCGAACCGGTTGCTAAAAATTTTCAATCCACCCCTGCCTCCGGACATCACCACTGCTAATTCGGCCCACTTGCACTACCCAACCTTGCCATGAGTGACATCAAGTTGGCCACGCCCACTCAGTCACATGACCCCCCCAGTCATGCCCACTCAGTCATTAGGAAGAACCAGTTGTCAAATTAGTTGAATCTTACCACTGTAATAAGACCTCCTTTTTGATTTTAAAATTTAAAATGGAAAGAAGACAATAAATTGCAAATTTGTCCTGATCACAAGAACACAACTGGTAAAACTATTAAAAAAGAACATTCCAAAAGAAAAGAAAATACTTGGGACAACCACAAGGTGGTGTTGGTCTGCTACAAATAAAACTTTTTCTGCCAGAACCTTCTGGATGATATTGAAAGAAAGTGGAGGTGACAAGATTTACAGTGAAACCTATAGCTTCATGCACATAACTTGAGATGTGTCTCAGGTGTCAAAAGACAAAGATACAAAAATCATGAAACTTTACCTCAATACAGAAAATAGAAACAAAAAAACTCCCTGAAAATTCCTGGCTAGACATTTTATTTATTTTCTCTGCCTCACTTACATGGTATTCCTTCTGTTTCCTAGAACAGCCTATTAGATCAGAAGCTGCTGGAAGATAATCCTGCTTTATGTCAGTGTAATTATGAGCTGGGATAGCCATAACAACAAGTCAGCCAATGGGAACTGTTTGGTGACTGAGAGCCATGTCAGATGGCTCGGCGCCTGGGCGTGGCTTGGCTTCACTGGTCTGCAGAGGTGGGTTTCAGCAGGTTCTGACCAGTTCTGGAGAACTGGTAGTGGAAATTTTGAGTAGTTTGGAGAACCGGTAAATACCACCTCTTACTGGCCCCGCTGCCATCTATTCTCTGCCTCCCGAGTCCAGCTGATTGGGAGGAAATGGGGATTTTACAGTAACCTTCCCCTGGAATGGGGTGGGAATGGAGATTTTCCAATATCCTTCCACTGCCCCACCCACCAAGCCACACCCACCAAGCCACACCCACAGAACCGGTAGTAAAAAATTGAAACCCACCACTGCTGGTCTGTATATATATATATAAGGATTTTATTGCTTCTATTGCTTCTGAGATTATATAGATTCTGTGTTCCTGGATTCTGAGTTCTGGTTCTGGCTTCTGCTGCATGGGTATTGTATACATGCATCATGCTTTATATTACTGTATATAACGAAGTTTATTTTATACATGAATTCTGCTGAATTATTTACTTGTGTGCTGGTTGGATTGCTGCAAAATCTAACACTTTAGCCCAACCTTGATCCATATATTTTTTCAACTTCACTTGCTTTAAAGGGAGGGAGGGAGGGAGGGAGGGAGGGAGGGAGAGAGAGAGAGAGAGAGAGAGAGAGAGAGAGAGAGAGAGAGAGAGAGAGAGAGAGAGAGAGAGGGGTATAGTAGTTAAGGCATCAGTCTAGAAATCAGGACACTATGAGTTCTAGTCATGTCTTAGACCAGGGGTCCCCAAACTTGGCAACTTTAAGACTTGTGGACTTCAACTCCGAGAATTCTCCAGCCAGCTATGCTAGCTGGAGAATTCTGGGTGTTGAAGTCCACAAGTCTTAAAGTTGCCAAGTTTGAAGACCTCTGTCTTAGACATAAAGCCAGCTAGGCAACCTTGGGCTCATTACTTTCTCTCAGCCTTGGGAAATAGGCATTGGCAAACACTTCTGAAACCTTGCCATGAAAACTGCAGGGGCTTGTTCAAGTAGTAACCAGGAATGAACACTACCAGTAATTTGAAGGCAGACACACACACTCACACACACACACACTCCTACTTACCTAACTCTGTATATTTAGCAGAGGGAATGGCTGAAATAATCTAATTGTGCATGACCAACAACTGTATTTCATTCAAAGGGATGCTAACTATATGGAGATATGTATTATGAGTATATAAGCCTACATTGTGGCATATGGCTACATTCACAAGAATCATGATAATCTGCAGGTAATCCATAAATACTAACTTTGTATTTTTGTACCTTTGGGCAATTGAGGCTTTCAGCTAGCATTTGTTGATAACATGGAAAACACTTAGTGTGTGCTACTAGTCTAAGTATATTGATATAATCTGTACCATTCTCAGTAAGACATTTTTTTCAATATTTTGGCTATTATACCACACATGTAACCAAAACTGTAAACCAGTGCCTCTAATCCAGAGATCAGTTGCAAATCAATGTACAATTGCAGTATCAGATTGTGGGATGGTGCTAATTTGTAAATATGAATGTTTTTTAATACATGATCTGGTCACTGGAAATTAATCAAATATGCAACAAGTGCTGATTTTTAAAGCTATTTTTATTTTATTCAAAAAAGTTAAAATAGAAAACGCTATTTTTTTAAACAAAGGGGGAAAAACAAGACATTAAAAAAAAGAAAGGTTGCATTAAAAAGACTAATATATATATACATATTGTCCTCCCTAGTTGAATACTGATTAATATATTACAATATTAGTTTCCATTCCTTTGAGAAAGGTCCAAAGAATTTTAAACTACTAAACTAATTATATTTGCAAGTTTTTAACCTGTCATCTATATACTACATTAATAACAAAACAATTAACACAACAACAATAATAAAAAAGACAAGATTAAAATTCTAAAACCTTCTGTTAACAAACTGTTATTGTAATCAACAGTAGAAAATTTATTACAGCTTCTTAACTATCCCAAATTGTCCCAAGAATTGGGACTGATTGGTCCTGAATCGAATATCCATGTTTGTTTCTTAATACCATCTCTTATCAATTGTTGTCTGATCACAATGTTATCCATTGCAAATCCAATCTCCAAAGCCAGTCTATATTCCCCAAAAAGGCTAGATGAAATTGTTTCCTAGTTAAATGTAATAAATCCATTCCCAGATCATCTTCAATCCACTTAAAAAGACAAATTTATCACATCCACTCAGATAGTTTTCTGCTGTTGTATAAGAATGCAGGCTTGAATTTCAGGGAGGCATGTGGTGTTGACTCTGTTATTTCTAAGTCTGGGTCCATATTTCTTCCCAGTAAAACTACTGCTTTGAAATTACATTCCTTTTGTTAGTTCAATTTATTTACAATCACTTGCCTCAGAATATTTTCCACAGTTGGAGCGGTGGGTGGCCGCAGGAGGCTCATCTTTGCATCTCTTGGCTTGCCTTTACCCTGCTTCGGGGTCACCTGCCTTCCACTCCATGTCTTCTGCTCTGCGCAGACCCAGAGTGCACTGACCAAAGGACCGGCGGGCTGCAGCCAGATACTGTTAGTGGTCCCCATGTGCTTGCAGGCTCTTGTGTGTGCGCCTAGGGATGGAGTGCTCAGCTAGGCTGATCACCCCGAAATCATGTTTCCCCCAAAATAAGCCCTAGTGCTTATTTTGGGGCCCAAAAGAAAATAAGACCAGGTCTTATTTTCGGGGAAACACAGTAGATATAGATATATGGATGATATAGATCAGTGATGGCGAACCTATGGCACACATGCCAAAGGTGGCACATGGAACCATATCTGAGGGCATGCGAGGCTTTGTCCTATGTCAGCTCCAGCACGCATGTCAGATGATTTTTGGCCTTCCGGAGAGCGGGGAAAGCTGTTTTCACCCTCCCCAGGCTTCAGGAAAGCCCCCAGAGCCTGTGGATGGTGAAAAACAGACCCAACGGGCCAACCGGAAGTTTGGAAACAAACTTCCGATAGGCCTGTTGAGCCATTTTTCGCCCTCCCCAGATATTGAGCCATTTTTCGCCCTCCCCAGGCTTCAGGAAAGACTCCTGAAGCCTAGGGAGGGCAAAAAACAGACCAATGGGCCTACCAGAAGTTTGGAGGTGTCAGTGAGGCCTGCACCACTGGCGGGTTGCCGTCTTACTGGTGCAAGTGCGCTGCGCGTGCATCTCCAAGTTTCGAGGGCACGCGTGCTCACTACGTGCGTGTGCCTTCTCGCACGATTTTGCTTTTGTGCATGCGCAGAAGAAAAATCACGCCAAAATATCTTGCATGCGCAGAAGCAAAATTGCCCAAAAATTAACGAAAAAATGGTGATGCGCGCGGTGGACCGGCAGTGAGGGCTCCGGAGCGGTTGCGCAATTGGCCGCTCCCTACCGGAGCTGTGCACTGGGCAGCTCCAGCAGGAACCCACCTCTGGCCTGCACGCATGCATGGGGGGGAGCAGCACGGGGTGTGTGTGCATGCATGCACAGGGGCAGGGCATTGCATTATGGGTGTGGGCATGGGCACACCCTTTTGGCACCCGAGCAAAAAAAGGTTCACCATCACTGATATAGATGATAGATGATATAGAGATATAAATATAGAGATAGAGAGATAGAGGTGTAGATGTATATAAATGTATAGATATTAATCTTATTTTCAGTCTTTTGACTCAGGGAAACAATCTCTAATCCTGTGAAACTTTGAATAAGATGTTTTAAGAAACCATGGAAATCTGACTGTTGCATATCTCTATTGCTATGTGCACAAAAGTTGTTCCTTGGAAATCTTTCAGAAGGGGCACCTCTACAAATATCCCTCAATTTACAACCATTTGTTTAATATATAACCCAGCTGCTGTGGCCTACAAGTGGAGTTCTTGCCTCACAATCAGGAGGTTGTGAGTTCGATCCTAGCTAGAGGCAGATGTAGGGTCTCCTGCTTGGGCAGGGGATTGTACTAGATGACCTGGAAGATCCCTTCCAGCTCTGTTAAATCTGTTAAATAACTGTTTGAAGTAATGACACTGAAAGATGTGACTTATGACTGGTCCTCACGCTTACAACTATCGCAGCATTGCCGCAGTCATGTGATCAAAATTTGAGCACTTGGTAATCAACATGTATTTACACCATTTCAGTTCCTAGTGATCCCCATTTGCGACCTTCCTAGCCAGCTTCTGACAAGCAAACTCAATGGAGGAAGCTGGATTTCCCTAACAGTTGTGTGATTCACTTAACAGCCATGGCAAAAAATGTTGTAAAATGACATGTGACTCACTTAACAATGACGTTGGATCATCTGTACCATAGGTTAATGAGTATATCACTGGAAATGAAATAAATGACAAAGTTCCTATTTGAAGAGGCAAGGATTCTAAGATAACATCTAATGGTCTTTCAGTGTGGTTCCTTTTTATTCTGGGCTACAAAAAGATCAAATCTGCACTTTGTCAAAGTGTGATAAATGACATGGATCACCAACTAGGGATTAACAGAAGGGTACATAATAGCAGACACTGAGTTTCAAGTGGTGGTGGGCAAAAATCTAATATTTATTGTGTTCCCCAGGTTGTGGAATGATCAGGCATGCCATAGTGCATTGTTTCTCATCCTTGACATCTTTAATATGGGTGGACTTCAACTCCCAGAATTCCCCAGCCAGTAAGTCATACTGCCATAGTGTGTTACCAGCCACCCTCCTATTGGACAAATACTCAAAGATGTCCTTATTTGAATGAATTTGTCCTTGTGGTTCAAAGGATATTGAAACATTTTACGCTTTTACTATCATACTGCAATTTCTACAGGAACGTAAGGAATTATGTTAAGTTTTAATTTTTAGGGGGGGGAAACCCCAAACTATTGATAAAGACAAGTAAGTATATAAATGAGGCAAGGAAATTCATTTTGAGAAGTTTTGTTAAATTGTTCCAAGTAATAAAGATGCTTCTTTGAAGAAGTAACTCAAGGAGAGGGAAACTGATTGTCTGCAGAATTACTGAATTTTTTAAAGTGAGCAACAGAGCAGCTGACTAAAACCTCACAGTTTGAATATATATGTATACTGCTATTAAATTCAGCACATTAATCTATTTTGCATTTTGAAATTAAGTATCACTGCAACTGCCACTGAGGAGGAAAGAAAAATAAAACCAAATAATTATGCCATAATAAGTAGATGGCACACGTATTCCTAGAAAATAGTTCCTTGTTCTGGTTCTGAAAGGAACAAGAGTTGAGATATGAACAAAATGGATAAACCCATTCATTTGTTTTAGATCAATACATTAAACAAAACCTGATGATGCACATTGGGTGGCTTTCTTGGAAGTAAGTTATGCTATTTTCAATGGACATACTCCAAAGAAATATCCAGGAGTCTGCTGCTTAAGAGACTTTCTTTCTTTCTTTCTTTCTTTCTTTCTTTCTTTCTTTCTTTCTTTCTTTCTTTCTTTCTTTCTTTCTTTCTTTTTCTTTCTTTCTTGTATCCTGTCTTTATTTTATTTTTTTGAAATAACTCAAGGTGGGGAACATATCTTTCCTCCTCCTATGTTCCCCATAACAGCAACAAGGTGAGTTGGCCTAGGAGACAGTGAATACCCTAAGGTCACCCAGCTGGCTTTCATGTAATGTGTTTCTAGACTTTATGATAAATAACTTTGCATGTTTGTGGGACCATACAAATTTCAAATTAATAGTGAGCAGTGGATGGAATGTGGCTCAAATTCTCCATCTTTCTCTCCGTTTTTCACTCTTTTCCTTTCTTGCACTGCTTTGTCTTTACTTTTCTTTATCATTTTTGTCTCTTTGCAAAACCTGATTAAGAAGCTGGGAAACTGAATTCTGCCTCCCTTAGACATGGGACATAGCTGGGTAACCTGGGCTAGTCTCTGTCTGCCCTAGGAGGAATCTGATGGCAAGCCACTTCTGGACATGCTGCAAAGAAAACTCCAAACATTTGTCCTGGTCATCCTTCAGAGTCAGAGTTGACTAGATGGTTCATACTGCAGCAATAACATGAAGAGCAGTTCCAGTTTTGGAGCAAAATAAGCCCTCTTGTGATCAAATGATGTCATATCTAGAAGCTTGCTACTGTGTGACTTCCATTGTTTTCTTGAATGGGGATTTGCATTTTCAAGGCTGAAAATGGAGATGAAAGATGCTCAGATCTGTAGCATGTTAAAATGGAGACCAATACACTCAGGATGATCATGGTATGGAGACAGAGCAAAAAGAAGAAAGGGCACGTATTTCCCCTTTTACTTCTGCCCTGGCATTATTTATTTCTCTTATGACAGTGAAGAAAAAAATGACAGCCTATCCTTCTATTTAAAATGATGCATCCTTTTACCTTTGGCCAGCTCTACCTGGTCCTCAAGTTCTTGTTTTATGCATAGTCTTCTTTCTTAGTCAGCCAGTTGGAAAAGATAACAAAATCACCAAGACAAACTGCTTTTAAAATAGGTTGAGGAAATTTAGAAAAATAAGAGACTGGTATCCTAGATATAACCAAGATTCCTTTTTCTTGTTTCATCTCTGGCTGACTATATCCCCAGTTTGCCATTTGTTTCTCTTTCTTTCTTTCTTTCTTTCTTTCTTTCTTTCTTTCTTTCTTTCTTTCTTTCTTTCTTTCTTTCTTTCTTTCTTTCTTTCTTTCTTTCTTTCTTCTTTATCTCCTTGGCCCTACTGTCTCATCTGCTTTCATCCCCATTGCTGTCTCAAACTCTTTCTTGGTATTATCTGCTTGTAAAGATCATCCATTTATAACTTTGCTTCCACTGCCTTCTTTGGGAAAGCATTGCATCCAACAGGTTTTACCAGCTACTGGACAGCAAGGTGTCATCTTTGCTACATAAAGGATTGAGACAAACTGCATCTAACTTGCAAAAGGTTAATAGACATCCCTTTTTCTGCCTCCCTCGCTTCTCCTTTCCCTCCTGTCCTCTCAAGCTATGAAGATATTCAGTGAGTTTTGATGGAGGAATCTGTTCCTAAGTGACCAAATATACAGCTTGCTCTGTAGTGGGCGTTGGATAAGTGGGTGTAACTTAGAAGAGGTCCAATAGGTCTACTGCACAGGAGGTGGAGAGATTAGGATGCATTACAGATCATGAAGTGAAGGCCACAGCATGGCTAACAAGCTACTTAATAACAGAAATCTTTGAGTAAAAGCCATGGAGTCAATTTTCTACAGTACAGAACTGAATCAGAAAAGAAGCTAACGAGGCACATCTTGATAGAGCAAGACAGAAAAATTAAGCAATTACAGAATGCTAGCAAGCAGATCCTAGCTTATTAATAGGTCATCATTTACTAACTTTGATGCTGGTCTCCTCCAACCACAAAGGAACTGTTGAAACATGCAAACCCAAGGCTCACACCTTGATCCTATTTTGTTATGTGTAATATACACATTAATGACCAGGGTGGATTTGATTTAAATCAAGTCAATTTAAATCACAATTTAAATCATGATTTAAATCTCTACCGGTAGTAAAATGGCTTGATTCAAATCAACTCAATTTAAATCATAATTTTTAAAGAGCAACTGTCATCTCTGTCCTGCAGTGGCTCCTCCTCTGACCCGCTGTTGTCTCGCGGACAATCCCATTCTCTTTAATGGAATGGCTGGTGATGGGGCAGTGACACAACAAGGTGAGGGATGTGGCAGGCAGCAAGTGAGTGGCTGCCCGCTAACAGGCGCTGCCATGATGGATCTGAAATGACAGGTGCTCTTTAATATTATATTTATAAGCTGCTTAGAAGGTTTCACTTTCATTTTTACTGCTTGCCCTTCCTCCTCATACTTAGAGCCTGGTGATACAGATGCATTTCTCTTCAAACAATCATATAGTTTATAGTGTAAATAGATTTGCAAAACAATGGGATAAAGGAATATTCCTGAACTTTGTTTTATGATTTATCTCATGGTTACTGTGAAATTGTGTGAATGCATCAATGCAGTGCATGTTATCTCAGCTTGCAGAGGTTGGATTCATTGAATGAATTTACCAAAAATGTAAATATTGCAGAATATACAGTCTGATCTACATAACTAAGCTCCACTTCATGCTGAATAAACTAAATTATTAATATTTCTTGAATACTATCAGAGTTTGTTGCATCAAAATCAATTCCAGAAGCACACACAGATAACTGATTCAGCTGGATTCATTAACTTCTTTATAAACATAATAATATATATACAATACCACAAGTAGATTATTTCTTCAATGTGGCAATTACAAGCAAAATACAAGTAGCTTCTAGTTCAGAGTTCAGAGAGAGACAGAGTACAGAGTGGACTGAGCCACGCCCAGCCTTCCAGTTTCAGTTTCGATTCTCTGCACAGACTCAGATGTGTTTAGCTCCCATTGGCTGACTTAGTTGCTATGCCTATTCATTGGCTGACCTTGTTACCATTTTCTCTCCCAGTTCATGAATATCTTAACAAATACAAAACTATATTTAGATATATTTTTACTCCAAAAGCATTTTATTAAATAAATTTGATTTTAAAAATCTGATTTAAATTTTAAAAATCCGATTTAAATAAAAAATCCAATATTTTTTTTTTAAAATCATCAATTTTTATCCACCCTGTTAATGAATGAGTCATATTACTGTATTAATTTTTTAAACAGTGCCTTGAAAATAGTTGGATTTAAAACAGGAACAAAGGCTTCTGGGTCATACAATCCCTCCATTGCTAAAGATTTAAGTTGATCTGTCTGGTCCCTTCTGATTTCTGCCAAGGAGAAAGAAACTCAATTTAAACATACACCTTTAAGGTCAAAAGACAGAGCAGAGCTGATAGGCTCTCAATGGAATAGCATTATTCCATCAACCAAAATAAAGCAGAAAAGTCAGTCTTTCACCAAGGGAAGAACAAACTTGTAATTCTTTTTTTTTTTTTCATGGTTATCCTAGAAAGAAAAGACACAACTATTTTTCCTCTCACTTCTTAATTTCCATCACTGGTTTTGGGTGTTTTTTTTTTTTACCCATGACCCTGAAACAGAAAGTAAATGTTCCCTTTGGCATTCTTAAATTTTAATCTCCTTGGCTCTTTTCATCCCCTGTTTGAATCCTAGACTTTTCAGCTCCTTAGCCACTTGACACATTCATTTCTGGTCACCTACCAGTGTCTGACCTGTCACCAGCTTAAAAAGATCAGACAAGCTTTCCCACATGGCCACTTTAGTCCATTTAATCGAAAGCATTTTAAAAAGTTGAAGTCCAGATAGGAGAAATAGCAATTACATTAATATGAACCATTTGCTTTCCCAATCTGAAATAAACAAATGTTGGTCCTTTCTCTATTACACATATGAGTAAATCTTCATCATACTAATATATTCAACGTGGACAGACAGTTACTGCACAAGTGAATTCTTTATATGAGAACCAGAACAATCTTCTGTAAAATAAACAGCACTTCAACTTCTAGAGATTTTTCTGTCTGGTCAGGAAAAGGTCTGGAGATAAAAAGAATACTTTGAAGGGACTGTCTCTCATAATAAGCATACAGATGACAGCTTAAGAGTAGTTTGAAAAAGAACAGATATTTATCTTATTTGGATAGATATAGGAAAGATAGAAATAGCAACCTTTTTCCCTTTCACTTTTTATTCAGAATATATAGTAATTTCCTGTTGCCCTTTAATCCAAAAATATACCAGAAGGGAAGGAACTACACACCACAAATCCCAGCTGCTTCTGAAAGTGTTGGAGTAGTGTGCACGGTATAAAATAAAGAATGTGTTTGAACAGGAATCTAAATATTGTTATTTTATTTTATAAAAAATCCCATTGGATTTGGTACAGGTTTAAGTACATGCAGTTCAGGAATGAAAAACTGAGCCAAGCTTCATGTAAGTTTAAAGCAGAGATAGGTAACCTGTGGCATGAAGTCAGCAATGGCCTGCCAGCCATAATTCTACAATGTTCAAAGAATCCATGCCAGATGCCACCTATATTCAGTGTCAAATCCTATTTTTTATTTTTTTTCTCTTCCAGTAATAATGAAAGTAGACACATTATGTTTTACATTTTACATATATATTTCACAGCGAACTTTCTTTGAGCTCATCACCTCCAACCTATAAAATAAATTAGAAGTGAAATTGGCCCATCCCTTCTTTAAAGAAACACTCTTTAATTACATCCAATGGAACCCTTTCTAACCATATAAAGGGTCTTATAACTGCACCGATGATGTTACCCAGTTTTATAATGAAATATATCCAAGAAAACCAGAAAGCATCAAGACGCCCGCAGGAGCCAAGGTGGCGCAGTTGTTAAAAGCAGCACTGCAACCTACTCAGCTGACTGCTAGTTCAGCAGTTCAGCTGTTCAAATCTCACCAGGCTCAAGGTTGACTCAGCTTTCCATCCTTCTGAGGTCGGTAAAATGAGGACCCAGATTGTTGGGGGCAATATGCTGAACTCTGTAAACCGCTTAGAGAGGGCTGTAAAGCACTATGAAGCTGTATATAAGTCTAAGTGCTATTGCTATTGCTATTGCTATTAAACCCTGAGCTGCAAATATATATAATATAAAATAAGAGCAAGAATGTAGTTCGCCCTCAGCCACATGAGCTCATTTGTTGACTTCGGGACAATGAATGTCTCTCTAGCTCAACCTTCCTCAAAGAGTTGTTCTTGAAGGGAAAACTAAGTTCTAGTGTCACCTTGGGCATGAAAGGTGAGTGGATGACTTTGGGCCAGTCACATTCTCTTAGCCCAACTCACTTCTCCACTTCTTGTTGTGGAGAAAATAGAGAAGGATGAAGTATTAGGTATGATCACCATCTTCAGTTATTTATAAAAATAATAAAGGTGAGATGTCAGTGAGTGAGTGAGCAAATAAATAAATAAATAAATATACAAACAAACAAAGAAACAAAGAAACAAACGGGAGAATTGTATACTCTATCTTGAGCTCCTGTACAACAGATATTTTATGTGTGTGTGTGTGTGTGTGTGTGTGTATACACACACACACAAACACACACAGTGTGTATGTACACACACACATACACACACACACACACACACACACACACACACACACACAACAATAAATGAATTCTAGTTTGTTTCAGCTTGAATCAATATCAAAGCAGGGAAAATATGTTTCAGTGTTCCCTCAATTGCCTTGAGATTGGTAGTGCATATTTGACAGCCCACTGCATATACTGTAGTCCTTTGGGAAATGTCTTCAGAGCCCTGTAAACTTTAATTTTTAATATTCTGTATTAAATGCCCATTTTTCATTTAATGTTAACATTTTGCATATTTTTCCTCAGTTAAATGAAATATATTTTTGCTTTATCTCCCCCGTCAACTAGTTTTTGAAAACTAACTTCGTCAGTCCTCTAAAAAAAAAAAAAAGATGGGGTTGTGAACTCAAAACTTTGAAAATTTCTTCCTTGAATATGCATCTTTGTAGATGCTAGAGTGGTTGCTGTCTCTTTTAATGCAAGTTGATAGAATTTTTTCCCTACAGTTCATGGCATATGTTGTTTTTTTCCGTAATGGCTATAGAGACTGGGAACAGGAGCCCACATACTGGGAAGCAAAGAGATTGTCAAAGACTATCAGTCCCAATATGGTCCCAAGCCATTCAGTCCCAAGACAAAAGTAGCCATCCATACAAAGGTTTGTCCATAAGAAGTGCAGAGGGACTTAATATTGCAAAGATTGTTAGCTAATGCACTGGCTGTCTTTGATTATGGACAGGAAACTGTATTTTATCTGGGACCCAAATCCAGTCCTGTACTTTCCCAGTGGGCTTAGATAAAAATTAAAAGCAATACACCGAGAGTGTACCTTCACCCGCCCAGGAAGACATGAACCAGAGGAGAAGGGGGTATGAGGGCAAAATTAGCCAGATGTCCTAACTAGACATTGTTCATTGTTCATTAGTCAGAAACCTTTAAAAAATCCACACCAAAGGGGTCCAGTTTATAGAAAATAAAAATGTATATAGTTATGAGGCTTTGAAAACAATAATATGTTCTGATTGTTACAATTAGCTGAGTATTTTAAATAGAACAGCTGGCAATGCAACCACTAATAGACTAGAAGTCATCAGGTCATAAGTCTTGGGCTTCATGTCTGGACAAGGCTGACTGGTTGAAATTTGAAGAGGCTCACACTCAGCTCCAAGGGGATCAGATAGTAAATAAGCAGGGATAAGTCAAGGATTATATCTGTTCTGTTCGGGAGAACCAGGGTGCATAGGAACTGAGGCGAGACGGGTTTCAAAGTAAATTCCTTTTAATACGGTAACCGCTAATATGCAAACTGCAACAAGCAACTCCGAAACTGGCAACAACAACTTTCTGTCAGGCAGCTATTTATATAGCAGCTGTCAAACGGCTTAGCCAATGGCTCTGGTTTATTCTCCCGCCGGCTGAGCTGTCACGGCTCAGCCAATAGGAGACGCTTCTGCGTTAGTGTGCGTGCCTGAACGCCAGTGTGGTTTTGAGGATTCAACAATATCACTGCCAGATTGCGATCTTAATTAATCATAGACATAGATTGGGACACTGCCTGTTGATGCGTCTTCGTAAAAAAGCACCAAAGTATCAAGTGTAGCCAAGCAAATGATATCCCAACCTAAAAGAGTTAGATTAGATTTCCAGATCCAAACTGTGATTTCCATACTTCTGCCTCATCTACAAGGCCGCAGTGAAAAATATTGAGGGGATCATGACTTATTTAATTGTGTTTTTTGACTCCTATTTCCAGGTGGATGTCTAGAACACACAGTATAACTAAAACAGGATTCGTGGTTGTGTAGTTCTCAAGTTCAGGAAGTAACTGTCCCCATCAAATGAGCAGAGAGAATGACGTATAAAGGCAAGAACTTTTTTGGGGTGTGTGATAAAATGTTTGGGTGGATCTTTTTCTTTTTTGGATTTTTTTTTCCACCATTACCATACATAAGTAAATACATATACCTTACATTATATCAGCGGTGGCGAACCTTTTTCTCTCGGCGTGCCAAAAATAGGCGCGCGCACACCCACCAGCGCTCCCGCGTGCCACTACCCAAAATGCAATGCGCACCCCCCCTGCGCATGCGCACCCACACCTACATGCACGCGCCTGCACCACGCACGCGCCCGCACCGCGCATGCGCACATCTACTGCGCACGTGTAACCGCCCCCTCCTCCTCCTGCTCCAAGCCTCGCACTCCGGGCACAAGCCGGAACGTGAGGCTGACAGCAGAAGGAGGAGGGAGCGGTTACGCGAGCCGCCCAGCCTGCGCAACCGCCCCCTTCTCCTGCTCCAAGCCTCGCACTCCGGGCACCAGCCGGAACGTGAGACTGGCAGGAGAAGGAGGAGGGAGCGGTTACGCGAGCCGCCCAGCCTGCGCAATCGCCCCCTTCTCCTGCTCCAAGCCTCGCACTCCGGGCACCAGCATCGTCTGGCACCGCCGCCTTCGCCATGGCTGGACACGCCGCTGCTGCCCTGCGGGCGAGGTGGTGGCGGCGGTCAGGGCTCACCTGCGAGGCAGGCGCCGGAAGGATTAACGCGCATGGGAGGGAAGGAGAGCGCGCTACTGCCACCGCTGAAACTTCCAAGCCGGGCGGGAGCTCAAAAACGCCCGCTGCAGCATCCCTGCCATTCTCCCTGCCATTCAAGCGGCCGAAGGAGCCCCAGAGCGCCGACGTTGCCCTCCGTCTCGGTCTCCTTCCGCCACCGCCAGCTGCAGCCTTCCCAGCAGGTGGGTGCTCAGGGGAGGGATCGCGGAGCAGAGACACCCGGCGAGCTGTGCGAGAGGCGCAGGGATGCCAGAAGTGGCATCGGCGGAAGCAAGCTCCTGCCCGCATCTCCCGCCCGCCTCTTGCCTTAAACCGCCGGGCGCCTCTGCTCCGCGACCACTTCCACGCGCGCCCACCTGCTGGGAAGGCTGCAGCTGGCGGTGGCGGAAGGAGACCGAGACGGAGGGCAACGTCGGCGCTCTGGGGCTCCTTCGGCCGCTTGAATGGCAGGGAGAATGGCAGGGATGCTGCAGCGGGCGTTTTTGAGCTCCCGCCCGGCTTGGAAGTTTCAGCGGTGGCAGTAGCGCGCTCTCCTTCCCTCCCATGCGCGTTAATCCTGCCGGCGCCTGCCTCGCAGGTGAGCCCTGACCACCGCCACCGCCTCGCCCGCAGGGCAGCAGCGGCGTGTCCAGCTATGGCGAAGGCGGCGGTGCCGGACGATGCTGGTGCCCGGAGTGCGAGGCTTGGAGCAGGAGAAGGGGGCGGTTGCGCAGGCTGGGCGGTTCGCGTAACCGCTCCCTCCTCCTTCTCCTGCCAGTCTCACGTTCCAGCTGGTGCCTGGAGTGCGAGGCTTGGAGCAGGAGAAGGGGGCGGTTGCGCAGGCTGGGCGGCTCGCGTAACCGCTCCCTCCTCCTTCTCCTGCCAGCCTCACGTTCCGGCTGGTGCCCGGAGTGCGAGGCTTGGAGCAGGAGAAGGGGGCGGTTGCGCAGGCTGGGCGGCTCGCGCAACCGCCCCCTCCTCCTTCTGCTCCAAGCCTGGCACTCCGGGCAGAAGCAGGAACATGAGGCTGGCAGCAGAAGGAGGAGGGAGCGGTTACGCGAGCCGCCCAGCCTGCGCAACCGCCCCTCCTCCTTCTGCTTCGGGTAGCTCTAGCAGCTCTGCGCATGCGCGCCAGAAACCCGGAAGTAGAATGTGCCGGACCCGTGGCGTGCCAGCCGAAATGGCTACGCGTGCCACCTGTGGCACGCGTGCCATAGGTTCGCCACCACGGCATTATATCAATAAACACAGTTATACATTACTATACAATTGTTCTTAAAATATTCTCCTATATTACACCTAATTTATATTACTATTCATCAACCTTTTATTCTTTATTTCTTTACACTCCCTCCCTCTATCTTCCTCTCTCCCCTCTACCTTCTTGCTCCTTCTCTCCCCCTTCCTACACTCCACTCCTCTTCCCCTTCCTCCTTTCTACTTCCTCTTTCTCCTTCTTTACCTTTCCTCGAGTGCTTCTTATCTTTAATCATCTTATATTTAACAGATTGATTTATTATTCCCTTAAATTTCTACTCCATTGGTGTCATTTCTTCATTTGTCATTTATAAATCATTTCTGAGGGGGGTGGGATAAAATGTTTGGGTGGATCTTGAGGCAATGTATATTAGAGTACACCTGGCTCAAATGGCAGTTAAACTGAGGACATGAAATGTGTGGATCTTTGCTATAACTCATAAACATTTTTGTAATGTATTTTTTTTAAAAAATAGACATTTAAATGTATCTTTATATTTTATCTTTATATCTAAATTATGCCAGTGTGTAAGCAGAAAGGAAGCATCGGGGATTAAAGCATAAGAAATATGGGACTCTTACATCAATACATTCTATAGAATACAAGAAAAACTGTTTTCAAGATTTACAAATTTTAGACGCTACAGCAGTTGTGAAAAGCGCAGGTGTTCCTTACCCCTTTTATATAAACAGAATTGGGATTATTTTCTCTTCCCAAACATGAAAGAAAAGTGCATTTTATATGCAGTTATCCTTTCTCAAATGAATGGTGTGTTTGGTGTGTATGTGTGTGTGTGTTTGTGTGTGTGTGTGTAGCTCTTATCTGTACCTGAGAGAAAGCATATCCTTAAATGTCCTGCTTTAACTTAAACCAGAAGGAAGGACATTGAAAATGAATTAAATGAGTTTAAGATTTAAAAATATGTGTGTTGACAGGCAATTTGTATGTGTGGTTAAATTGGCTTTCCCCAAATTTTGTGAATGGTTTCCTTAATTGCATTTTGAATAATGGAAGGTCATTCTGTTTGTAGAAAACTTTGCGGAAAAAGGGGCAAAATCAAATAATAAATACAGCTAGAAGAATAGAATATGCAGTCTTTTTGAGAACAAAATTTCATATGATTTGAGCCTAGAAAAAAAAATGTATAACCAGCAAATTAATAAAGGAGAGTATTTGCAGCTCAGGGTTGACATGAGGGGTCCTTGGTGATCTCTGAGCTTGCTTGTTTTCTTGCAGACCTTTCATTATCCAAACTATTTAACATCATCAGTGCTAGCAATGATGATGTTATCTAATTTGAGTAATGAAATGTCTGTAAGAAAACAAGCAAGCTCAGAGAGCACCAAGGACCTTTCAAATTCCCTTTCAGCTGATATACCTTGATTTTTTTAAAGGCAGAAAATCCTTCTAAATTCTAAGCGCCGGTGACCATTTCATATTATGATTTGCTATTTACACCCAACAACTTACTCAATGTTATGACAACATTGTGTGGTTGATTATTTCACATTCCCTTGTGCCACCACAGCAGATGCCAAATTAATTGCTGATGCATCACTTTTGGTGGCTTTCCCAATCCATTACTTCAACTTAATATAGGATAAGCAACATTTTAGCAAGATAAAGACATGTAAAGGCACTAGAAACTGGGAAAAAGTATTGTGAGCGGTTTGACTTCGTGGCGGGAACAGACTGGAAAATACCGGGTTCTGATGAGCTCTGTGAAATCCAGCCGGATGAACAGCTGCTGGGAGGCCTTCGGGCCATAGCCATCTCATAGGGATGGTGAAGAAAGGAAAGGCGTTTCATGGACCATGAGGAATTGGCAATTTCCTCGCTGGAACAGAAACAGGTCTTACGATTGGCAGTGGGGGTGGCGGCCATTTTTTTGTGGCCATCGTGAAGCTGGGACAACCGGACCCAAGAATTGAACTGGAGTGGTGTTTGGATGGAGTGCTGGAACTGGGTAAGATAATTGCCAATTTATACTTAAAAGAAAATTTGAAATAGGAGTTTTAAAATAAATTCCTGAGCTTGGATTAGCGGCTATCTGACAGTTGGGGGGGGGAGCACATACTTGAAAAAAAGTGGGGACTGCAATTCAAAAAGCCCAAGAAGTAGTTTTATACTTGGAAATTGGGGAAAACATTTTAAAGAAACAAAAGTGATTTTTGGGAGAAAATAGCATGTTTGATGTGTACTTTAAGCTCCCTGGATATGTCGACAATTAGCTGGTTTTAATAGACTATTTTGTATGGAATAGAAATGGAGATTGCCATCTACTGGAGGAAAAAAAAGTATTGTAATATTTTACTTAAGCAAATAAAATAGAACAATAGCAGCTGGAAGACCTGACCTTGGCCATATAGAAGAAGATAAATTGGACACTGTGAGAACATTTAAGGAGTGACTGCGTTTTGCATTTGGTTTTTGTTTTTTCTCCTTCTTTCTTAGAAGTTAGCTTTTTAATTGGACTTGATTATTTCTGGAGTTGGATTATTAATAACTTAGGAGAACATTTTGCTTCTAAAGAAAAGAAGAAGAATTGAAGAAAGGAAGAAAAGAGGAGAATTAAGAAAATTAAATAGACTTTAAACTTTGGCTCTTGTGAAGAGATATAATTGGGGAGGTTTTAATAACTACTAAAAATGTCATAAAATGGAGCTGCAGATGTTTGAAGAGCTATTTCTGATGTTGAAAAATGTGCGTGAATCTTTAATAGGCAACAAAGAAACAGGATATATAGAAAAGGGAAGGGAAGGGGGATTTGAAGAGGGAAATCTAAATGAGATGCCAGAGGTTAAGAACATAGAAGAGAAAGTATTAAAAGATAAGAACCAGGTAGACAATATAACAGAAACTTTTTGTGATGTAGAAAGAGCGGAGAGGAAAGGAAGAACCCCCCCCAAAAAAACAGTTAAAAGGTAAAAAGGGAAATATCCGGAAGAGACAGGGGAAAGTTTTGGTGAGGGATGCTCAAACAATACAGCAAAAAGAGATAAAAGAGATTCAGAAGATAAAATGCAACACATATGAAAATTTTAAAAAAAGAGAACTGAGAAGCTAGAGCGGGAGAAAAGGCTGATAAAAAAATCACTAAAAAGATGGAGAGATGATGGATAAAGGCAAATAATGCTATCAGAAAGGAGAAATAATAATAATGGCGTAAATATTAGTAAAGATATATAATAAGGTAGATTAGTAAATGGGAATGGGAAAATAGATAATGTAATAATATTATTAATTTTGATAGACTTAAATTAGAGTGGAATATAAATGTTATTGTAATTATAAGAGAGAAGAATTATAGGGTGCGTTGTGATGTTATTGATGTGAAAGAATTGAATAAGAAATGATAAAGAATTATGTAAAGAGAATAATAATGTTGAAACTGGAATAACAAAGTCATGATGAAAAGCGATTATTTTGTAAAGATGAATAAATAGATCTTGTTTAAGATAAAATTCAGTAGATGGGAATGTGAAAATAGGTGATTTAGCAATATTATTAATTTTGATAGCAATGCAAATTAGGATGAAAATTTAAAATGTTAATGATTGGGAAGGGGGGATTTGATAGATACTCCCGGAAATGAAGAAATATGGTAAATAATTGGGATCATTGTAAGAGAGGAGAAATACAGGGAGTATAATGATGTTATTTATGGGTAAAAATTGAACAAGAAATGATAAAGAATTATGGAAAGAGAATAATATGGCAGAAGCTGAAATAATAAGATATGGTGAAAAATGATTAATTTGTGATAAAGGATTATATAAAAGAGATGAATATTGATAAAGTGGGAAGATTAGAATATATTAAAATTATGATTATGTATAAGATGCATAAGGTGTGACCCGGTCAACACTCTGTTCATAAAATGTGTATGATGAAAGAAAAAATGTAATAAAACTTGTTTTAAAAAAATATTGTGAGCAATACTTTTAGCTACTTGTAGGCAAGCAAACCTGTCAACATGTCAAACTACGATCCCTTACAAGGCCTGTAATAAAAGCTTATATTTACAGTTTTCAGTTGACAAAGTTTAATCTTGTGTCTTTGATAGATAAATGATATAGACACTGGCAAAATAACTTTGGTACATGGCAAAATAACATGCAGAGAAAAAAGAAAACTATAATTATGGCCTGATGTTTTACAATTATTTACAACAATGAACTTGTGTCTTTTTAATGTTCATTTTGCTTGTCAATATTAACCCGAGTGAAAATAATTCATTGGAAGAAGTAGCATGAATATGTCTAGCAATGACAGCTTTTTTCTCTCCTGTTCATAGTAAAAGACTGCCTTTCTTTAAAAAAAAATAGCAAGACATTTTCATCAGTGTCATTTAAAATTGTAATAAGGTGCACCTTGAAATACATTGGGCATTTCTCCATATTCTAAAACACCAGTTCAGTGAATGCTTACTTCACTCAAGTCCTCTTGAAAGGCATGAAAATTCTTTACACATTTATGTACAATCTGACAGTGAGTGTATCAAATAATGATTTGATAGATTTGATTTGATTTGGTGAATAAATCATCACAGAATGAGCTTTTTTCTGTTTCTCCAATCATTATAAAATTCATTAATAGTTAATTCATATAAATCAGGAATGAATGTTCATCACATGTAGTGTCTGAAACACATGGGTTCTGTCCATGATGCCTCACTATTTATTATTTATTTTGTTCATTAAACAAATGTATATAGCCACCCAACTCACACAGGGTGACTCTAAGAGACTTACAAAGTTTAAAATCCATGTTAAGTTGCGATAAAGTTCTATCCGTCCGACTGCTAACATGTTAAGGAAAGAATATCTCATAGAGGTGATATTTGGATCTTTCCCTTGGAATTCAAACACTTAGAAATAAAACCGAGATTAAATGTCTAATAGAAAATATTTATTTGAGTACAAAAACAATAAATCCTGAATAATCTACATCTTTGCTACGGAACACAACCTCCCTGTTCGGAAGGCACATCAGAAAGAAAAAATTAATGGTGGATTAGGAATGTAGACATGTGCAAACATCATATCACGTGTTCTGCTTATATTGGGAAGTACCATAATATTAGAATAGGGATGCATCACCCTGCATAGACTCACAACTGACAATATTCACATCGTGACAATCCACAATACAGAAACCCATAACACACATACACACACCCAAAAAAGACAATCAAACAAGCTACTTGATCAGCTCCATATCAATCTGAGGTCTCCAACCCATTGACAGACAACCATGTCTTCATAGCCTTTTTGAAAAGTATCAAGGTTGGGGAGGTCTTATTACTGGAGGGGGGGGAAATATTCCATAGGGTGGGAGCCATGGCTTTAGAAAATCACAAGAATCTCATGAAAAGTTACCCTGCACAGAGACAGCTCTCCAATGCAGACAATAACATGAAGAGCAACTAAAATCTGCCCATACTTCCACTTACGTACAGTAAGATTGTTGCTGAGTTTCAAATATGGCTTTTGACCTGCTTTGAAAATACAAGGCCAGCTCTACCCCAAGTTAAAGAATGTTCAGGAAATATTTAATTACCCTTAGTGGTAGTAAAAGTAAGATCATAAAAATGAAATAGATAAACGATTACAAAATAGTTACTGGCTATGATATTAAAATCTTCTCTTTCGCTTCTTGCCCCAAAGCAATTTGGCTATTTCAGGGTTCCATAACAGGTGACACCCAATTGATCTTAGCTAATCTTGAAAAGTTAAGCTGGGTCACACCAGTTACTAGTTGAATGGGAGTATATTAGGTATCATAGGACTGTAAGGTAGACTGAGGCAAATAACAAGAAGAAGAAGAAGAAGAAGAAGAAGAAGAAGAAGAAGAAGAAGAAGAAGAAGAAGAAGAAGAAGAAGAAGAAGAAGAAGAAGAAGAAGAAGAAGAAGAAGAAGAAGAAGAAGAACCCAAAGAAGACAATAACAAATTCCTTCAGTATTACTGGAAGGAAACTATGTGGATATGTTTCTGAAGTTCTTAGAAGCAGAACCTGACCCTCGGAAAAATTTCATTGCTTTGTTTTTACCCTTGTTTTGGGTAAATCAGAAGAGTGAAGTTGTTTTGCTTTATAAGTAGTTTTCATCATGGTGGTTCATAAAACATAATGTGTATAGGAATTTTTTTGGGGGGGGAGTTTTGAACAATAAGATTAAAAAGGCGTACTTTGTACTCAGCTTTCACAATTTATCTCCAATTGATTTGAAACCCTGCATGCTTCAGAACTCATGTCTTGCATTGTTTACCAATCGAACTCAACAAAAGACTATACATTTTTTTTATTTTTGATAGGAGGATATGATAGGATTATCAACTGATGAGGGTTTGGATTTAATTTAATTCAGAAACGCATGCTTCACTTCAGACATCTTCTAAATCTCTACAGATATTCCAGTTCAGTCTTGGGGTGTGTGTGAATTCTATATACCAGACGTGTGTGCATGTATGTGTAAAGCAGAATTTCTGATGCTGTGGTTTAACAAGAATCTGTATGTAGACATGCACACATACCCCAGCTGTTGTTCAGTGTGTGATAACAGAATACAAGAACTCCATATGTTCCTAGGACACAACTGTAGGTATGAAATAGTCAACAGAAACATTGTACATTTCTTAATAGATTTATCTGGGTGACCTTCATTTTAATTACTTACCACCATGGCCTTTTCCAGCATGTTACCGCAACCTTTGAAAATAATTGTGCTTGTGTCAATCACACAAAAAACTATACAAGGGACCCCTCTGCAAGGTGATTGTAAGCCCTATGAATCACATAAACTCTACAAACTGGCTGCTATGCCTTCAGCCACTGCAAACTGGCTGAAGGCTTAGCAGCCAGAGCACTGCTTACAATTAACTTCAAATGCCAAATTTCACATATCAGGCAAATAGATGTACATTACGAAAAGGAGGACAAAAAAAATCCATAATAAATTTTTTGTGCCTCATCAACAACTGCAGATCTGAGAATGTTGGTGAACAAAAACTCTTCTACTAGCCTTATTTGCAAGGATGTAATTTGTGACTCTTGCAGTTTTCTGGATAGAGATGACATATATGAAAAATAATAGGCTGTCAATACTCTCCAGGGTTAGCAGCACAAATCCTAACAAAAGAATGTATTTTAGTACAACTGATTTTTAGTACAAAGTCTGTAGAGTTTATGCCAACTTTGTACAAGGATTGTCTATGTTTAAGAGGAAGGCATTGTGGTTTGTACTCTTTAAAATTAATACAATAGAGTAGAATTCTGTATTGGGCAAGTGTGATTGGACACACAAGGAATTTGTCTCCAGTGCATAACCTCTCAGCGTACATACAAGCAACAAGTGTTACATCATAATCATAAAATACAATCATCATAAATCATAAGATACAACACTCAGTGGATAGTCATAGGATACTAAATAAGCAATCAACATTAATCATAATAGTGTACTAATAAAAGCAATCAACATTAATCATGAGATACAAACAACAAAGTTATAGTTATAAGAAGCTAAGGAAATAGGAAAGGTGAGAAGGATAATAGTTATTACAGCTCTACTGGGCACATCTGTCACGCCGAAGCCATTTTATTTGGGATCTTTGGCCTGCCACACTTTATACTACTCTACTATGCATTTTCTACTGTGGGAAAATGGGAGGGGAGATTGTATGAAGTATCTATGTAGCCATAACAAATTCTTTCTAGAAAGCCAAGGTCATCCTTTGTTTCTGCACCTCTGCACCTGCACGGAAGGAGATGGGTGGACTCTGCCAGCATGGCAAATGAAGATTGGACAATGTGATGGATTTGTGGGTGTGGGAGCAAGGACTTGAACTTTCAACTGGGTGGTGAAACCCGGAGGACTTCAGATTCAGGTTTCACCCAGCTGTACCAACATGGCTCTATTAATAAATTGGGACTTTGAGGAATACTTTGCCTTGGACTCTGATTTAATTTTGGATGCTATTTGGAACCCTGACAACATCCTTACATCCCAGGGCATAAGACAGTGTTGTGGGAATTAGTTGTTTAACAGAATGATAGCATAGGAGGGAAACTCCTCTTTGTGTCTGGTTGTTTTGGTGTGCAATACCCTATCGCATCATCTTGAGGGAAGAAGTTGAAACAGTTTATGTCCAGGATTTGAGGATTCTTTAGATATTTTCACAGCCCTTTTTCTGAAGAAAGAGGAAGAAAACATTTAGATGTTTGATGATATGTGGCTAAATTTTCAAAGGGCATTTTTATTACAAAATAATTACAAAACCATCAAGTTACATCTGAAACAAAGGGAACATGTGGACTGTCTGGATCATTGAAATGAAAAGATATGGAGTGAGAACTATACCAATTTACTACAGTTTGGTGTTAGGCTTCAGTATGATGTGCTAAGGCTGTGCATGTGGTTCAAAAAAAAGTGCATTGCTATGCCTGAGCATGTGCTATGCAAATATGTTTGAATTAATAAAGGAGCCACGTCTTTTTCTAGGGAAGTGATGCGTGGGCATGCAAGTAGAGTCAGCTACTAGTTATGAAGTAGATACACAAACCTGGTAGAAGATAGAGCTGTTTTAGCAATTGAAGAGAAATGCTTTCCCATGTTCCCATTCATTGCAAAACACCTCTTTCAAAGAATTTGCACAGTTCCACAATGTATATTATTTAAAAAAATGAAAACAAACTTCAAAGCAAATACAAAATTATGAAAAACAGCACTGATTCTTTTAAGTTTTTATATTTCAAGATAATTAATTTGGGTTTGTGATTATGAGCAATTGGTTTGATTCAAGCTAATGCACAAAGGGAGCATTTTATATTTTTGGTATATTCTGGGAAGAGCTAGGAATAGGAGAGGGATGAAGTTTCACTGAAAAATACTTTCCAGCAAACTATATGTTCCTTCCTTCCTTCCTTCCTTCCTTCCTTCCTTCCTTCCTTCCTTCCTTCCTTCCTTCCTTCCTTCCTTCCTTCCTTCCTTCCTTCCTTCCTCCCTCCCTCCCTCCCTCCCTCCCTCCCTCCCTCCCTCCCTCCTTTCTTTCTTTCTTTCTTTCTTTCTTTCTTTCTTTTTTTTGTCATAAAATATAAAAATATAGAAAACAAGAAGGCCACATATGAGTTCTGAAAATCTCCAGATATGCCATGTTGGGCTTTTTTCTAGAACACAGCAGTGGCAGGTTGCTTCCTTACTGGTGCTGGTGCACTGCGCACGCATCTCCATGTTTTCGGAGACGCACACGCATCCCCTTGCGCGATTTTGCTTCTGCGCATGCGCGGAAGAAAAATCTCACTGAAATCTTGCGAGGGGACGCGCGCGAGAGATTTCGTCACGATTTTTACTACCGCGCATGCACAGAAGCAAAATCTCACCAAAATTGCACATGCGCGCACGCGTCCCCTCGTGAGATTTCAGAGCAATTTTGCTTCCGTGCATGCACAGAAGCAAAATCGCCCAAAATTCCACAGAAAAATATGGCAACGCATGCGACGGACCGGCAGAGAGGGCTCCAGAGCGGTCGTGCGCAAATTGCGCAATCGGCCGCTCCCTACCGGAGCTGTGCACCGGACAGCTCTGGCAGGGACCCACCTCTGGAACACAGCATTGACTTCATCTGTGTAAATGTCAGTTTGTGAAAGTAATGAAAACAAAAGCTGCTGAAATGGAGCTTTTATGGAGATTAAGCTGGAGTATTATGTCTATATCTTAATCATCAAGCTGAACACTTCTTAAATAGTAAAATGGAATACTTGCCACAAGGAGAACAACTTACAAGCTTGCAACTTCTCCAAAAGATGAGAATAAAGGCACCTGGCACGATGTCGCCATCAAAACAAACAAATAGAAAACTACAACGAAGCAGACTGTTCCTCTAGACTTTTGCAGCCAATTCCAATTTCTAACCCCCAAAGAAACTTTTACAAACATGAGTAAGCTACCAAAAGTCCCACAGTTGAAGCTCTGTCACCTCATCCAAGTGAAAGTGATCTCTCATTCGGAAGATGAAAAGGGGATTGTTCCCTTTTAAAAGTTTACAGAAGCTTCATTTGTTGTCTTTCATATTAAAATGATCTCTCCCAATTTCTAAAATCTAATTTCTAAAGCAAATGATGGAAAGTCTGAGAATGTGTTATTTCAGATTATTCCTTCTTATCCAAGTGAGCACAAATGAGTCTACAATCCATGACCTCCAGCATATCAAGTGTGACTTCATGGCTTTGGAAAAGAGCATCAACAACCATTAGACTTGAGCCACTTGTGTACAGGTCCATCGCTACATCTCCCAGTGCACCCCCATCTGCTGCTTTATCACTTGCCCCTCACCAAAGGACTCCTAAAACGGGGTGAATGTAGTGACAATAATGAAGGTTTAGCATGTGACTTGGATTGAAGTGAGAGAGAGTTCTGAAGCTTTGGCCTCACTCTTCCCAATTCCCACCTAAATCCAGTGACAGGACAACAGCTCATTCTTGCCAATTCCCACCTGATTCCAGTGGCAGGACAACAGTCAAGATGACTGGAGATGAAACTAAGCACAGTGGACGATCAGGATGGCTTGGCTTATTAAAAATGGAAGGAAAGCCTAAAAGTCAATCAACTCTACAAAGCTTCTCCTCAAAAATGTCAGAATGAGGTCAGAAAGAAAAAGGTGGAAAATCAGTTAAGGCTCACAAGGGAAGCAAAACCCACCAAGAACCATTTCTTTAAATAGATTAACAACAAAAGGAACACAAAATGAGGTAGTTAGCTCACTGCTTATACTGAATCTTAACAGATGACAAAGAGAAAGCTACTTAGAATTCTGGGCACCACTTCTTCAGAAAGATATTGAGAGTTTAGAAGAAAGTTGATAAAAGGAGTTGAGGACAGGTTGAAGGAACTTGGGATATTCAGTCTGGATAAAAGTAAACTGAGGAGGAGACAAGAGATCACTGTGCAGATATATAAAAGGGGGCCATGGGCAAGGTAGTCAGAAATTATCTTCCTTTGCAAAAGAAAGTAAGACCAGAAATAACATTTCCAACTAATGAGCTTTTGTTTAAAGAAAAAAAATCATAATTGTACCGTGTTTCCCCAAAAATAAGATCTGGTCATATATATATATAGTGTATATATATATATACACTGTATATATTGCCACCAAAAAAGGCACCAGGTCTTATTTTCAATATATTACTGACTCATCTCGCAGCGACTGCACTTACAGCCCAGCTCAACGTGAGCCGCTTGCCGCCGCTCGTGCGTGTCATCCCCGGCCTCTGTTTCACCATCAGAGGCTTTCTGGAAAGCTCTTTTTATCCAGAACTCTCTTTATCCGGAGCTCTTTTATTTTCTGCAGAGGCCTTTCTGGAAGGCCTCTGATAGAGAAGCGGAGACCAGGGACAACGTGCACATCAATCTGGACCTCATTTCTTGGCTGCAGAGGCCTTCCGGAAGGTCTCTGATGGCAAAACGGAGGTTGGGGCTGATATGCATGAGCAACGGCAAGCAGCCGCAGAAGAAGTGGGCCTGCAAGGCAAGGCAGGTATCGGGGTGTGTGAGGCCTGGTAAGTAGGGCAGCTGCACCACCCCCATCCCCACCCTAGCTTAATTTTTTTAATCCGGAGTGGGCAGGGTGTTAACTAGGCTTATTTTTTGGGGGGGTAGGGGGTAGGGCTTATATTGGGCACATGTGTAAAAATTAAGCTAGGACTTACTTTCAGGGTGGGTCGTATTTTCAGGAAAACATGGTATATTCTGAATAGTGGAACTGTCTTGCTACAGAAATAATAGATTATCAGTCACTTCGAGTTTTTAAGATATTTGGGGTGCCAGGAAAACACATTGCTGCTATGTTTGATTCTTTAGAGATTAGAGGGGTGAGGTGCCAAGCTGAGCAATAGCAAATCTTCCAGAGAAGAAAAAGTGCCCATTCAGCAACCCATCATACCTGAGCAGTAAGTGAATAATAGCATTGCTGTTTGATGAAAGACACAAAGAGAGCAGCTAAAAGTTTATTAGACCTCTGTTACATTTTTTCTCAATTCCAAACAAACATTCATATTTACTTAATCTATTAGGTTTACATTAGGTTTCATTTATGAGCTCAAGGCAGTATATGTAGATATAGCAAATAAAGAAAGATTAAGTATGTTACCCAGTGAGCTTCCATAGCTGAGTGCAGACTACAGTCTCTGAATCCCTGCTTCTATTTTACCACCTTAATCGCTAACATACTGTAGATCAGTTCTCCTGTGGTTTGCTCTTAGCTAATCCCTGGATTGACTTTGCCTGACCCATAATTCTAACTGGTCTACAGGGGTTTTTATACCTGCCCCCATTCCTGAACAGGGTGAATGTACTCAATATTTCTCTAGCCCAGCCCTAAAGCATTTGCTTTGCAGGAAAAAGAGCCCAACAGCAACACCATCACTAACACTACAACCTCCTCCTTCTCCTCTTCTTCACTCTTTATTCACAAATAACATATTTTTTTAAAAAAAATACACTGAAACAGCCCAATTCTTCATATAATTAAGTAGGGTGCAGAATGACTCCTCTTTGAGTCAGTCAAGGCACAAGAAGGCACATAAACCCGTTCAATATAAGGCAGCCTTCCATGTTCAGAAATACTTATTTATTTTACTTTATAATGCATTGTTATTTTGATTATTGGATATTTTATCTTTGGTACATTCTTCTTTGTAATAATTCTTTGTAGGAATATCTTCCTTTCTTGAGGTTACTGCACTGAAATTGAGTTCATCACAGAGGGAAATACAAAAATATTCCTAAAGCATCAAAATTCATTGACAATGAATAAGCAGTCTACAGCAACATAACCGCAGAAGAATAACAGCTTAAGCCAATGGAGTGCTCCAAAGTGTTCACAATTTATTACATTAGAGTGAGCAACACTATAACAACAATACTAAATAGAAAAATTGTCATTCATGATAAAGCATTTAAGTAAACATATTTTCAGGGACAGAAAAGAAATGAACAAGAATCAATCAGTCCATTCTACTTTGAATCTCTTTAAGAATGAAGCTCTTTTCAAGCATGCACATAATAATTTTCATTGAGATGGAGAAGGAGGCTCAACTCACTGCTTCCAAATCAAACCTTCTTGCAGTGAATTGAAAATTCTGGGTAGGCTTCAGAACTACATTAAACTGAATGTGGTAATCTGGAGCCCTGACTGACACATTATATACTGTCTGCATTCAGAAGAATAAGATTATGTCTCAATATTGCTGGTTTCTTTCTTTTGGCACTGTCCACTCACAATATTACTATTAGAAGATATGCAGGAATCTCACCCTGTGTTATATGGAAGTCCAGATTAAACTTGATTCCTCTACATGCAAAGCATGGTCTCTACTTTCTCCATTCAGGAGAATGGTCAAAGGTGTATAGATTTGCATAGATTACTTAGTTGATCAATAGAATCAGTTTGGAGTTGTAAATAGTTTTGGTATTTTCAGAATATTAAACAACAGGTTTCAAAATAAAAGTTGAACAGTTTAAAACTTCTAAAACTGAATTTCCTGGTGGGAATACTAACAAATCTGCAGCCACTGATCAGGAAATTATTTAAATAAATAAAAATCAGTTTTAATGTTAGGATGATTATACTATAAGTAGAAATTAGATGAATCCACCATAAATAAATCCAAATTATACTGTAAAATGCAATCATGTAGTATCTCCAAAAACCCCTATGCTATCATTTTAAAATGATCATCATACATTCTCATAATGTAAAAAGGAAGTGTGATTTTAAATAAGACCATTTAAAAAGATATATGCACCAAAATAACTGTTTAATATGCATAGTATGCCCTGATTTTTGCTTAATGCAAATATGAGCTTAAAGCAAACTTATTATCTTAAATGTAAGTTTTAATGATTTGTTTGTAATATATTAGAAAATACAAGCTTTAAAAATGATTGATATCTGTCCTGGTATATAGCAAAGAATGCACCGTTCAACAGATGTAGAATTTCTTTTCTAACAGCTAACCCAGAGGGCCACCATACTTCATATTCTAAGTAAGAACAATTAATTTGTACATATTCTAAGTAAGAACAACTCTATAAAGCATTACATATGCAGTTGTCCAAGCTATGCAGTGCACTTGTTAGAGGTTCTTTAATATTAGCAAAGCACTTCTATAAGTGTTAAAACAGCTGTATCCTTTGAAGGACTCGTATGATTTCTTCAAAAATATTTGAATGTTTGTGTACAAGCATAACCACTTCACTAGTAATGCCAGTAGAAGTGTTACCTGTATATGTGCAGATAATAAGGAGCAGCATTGAAGCAGTCCCACAATAGTTTCAAAAGATGGTTCCCAACCAGGGGTGCTCGCACACCCTGGGGGTGCGAGACGATATTCCAGGGGGTGTGAAAACTTGGGTTTAGAAGTTTCAAAATTATAGTGTATAATTCTATCACATACCTCCCAGCGACTGGTAAGATCCCACCTAGTTGGTCTTCTTCGGGTCCCGTCAGCTAAACAATGTCGGCTGGTGGGTCCGCTGGGGAGAGCTTTCTCTGTGGCTGCCTCGGCTCTCTGGAATCAGTTACCTCCTGAGATCCGCACTACCCACACCTTATTGGCCTTCCGGAAAGCCGGAAACACCTGGCTCTTCCGACAGGCCTGGGGCCATTGACCTTATGGGGATGACTAGCGAGGTCGGGCCATGAATGTATGTATGGCTGACACTGTTTTAAATTGAAAATATGTTTTCTAAACTGCTTTTAGGTGTCTTTGTATTGATTTTATGTTTGTTCTTCTGTTGTGAGCCGCCCAGAGTTCCTAGGGAGTTGGGCAGCATAGAAATGGAATAAATAAATAAATAAATAAATAAATAAATAAATAAATAAATAAATAAATAAATAAATAAATAAATAAATAAATAAATAAATAAATAAATAAATAAATAAATAAATAAATAAATATCATTATTTACCTTTGTAAGGGGTGTGAGAAGTGTTCTAGGGGTGCGGGGTATAGAAACGGTTGGGAACCCCTGTTTTAATGCTTCAATAGAGTGTAATTTAATGCTTTAATATTTCAAGAGAATGTGGTTTGCTGTCACCAGTGAACTCTCCAAAGGATCACATTCAAGTGTTTTCCACACCTCTAGAAGCTGCCTGTTATGACCAGGGAGGTTCTACAGTAGGGCTAGGAAACCTGTGGCCACCAGCCCTTTGAGGTAGACCAGATCAGAAAAAAAAAATCATTACATGGTTATTGGAACTCTACTTTATAATTGTAATATATAACAACAGAACCTTGAAAACTTGCTAGAGTTTCCCTCTGCACCCTCTTATATCATACAAAATCAAACAGGAATCAGAATCTTGAGTCTCTTTCTCACATTTCTTCGTTTCCCAGGACCAAAAAAATGTTATTGTTTATTTTGTGTACTAATGGCTTTTGAATGTTTTCACTAGCTTTATCACTGTTTTCTTTTATATTCTAGTTATAGCTGAACTACAATTACCAGCATCCCTCAGTATTGGCTGTGCTCATTTCTGCTGTTGGCACTGTTTGGCAACCTCTCGAGAAGACATGTCAATTGGAACATGATCTTATTAGAAACTTTTAGACAGATTCAGAGAGAGAATCTGTGACCTTCAGCAAAGAAACCCTAAGCTCTTCTATTATAATTTATCACTATAGAAGGGGAGAATGGAAAGCAATCATTGAAATTTAAAGAAGATGCATTTAACCCATTACATCCATTTGACTTACTGGTAACATACAGTTAGCTGGTGAACAATTAATTCCTGTTAATTTCTTTAAAGTACTTTTAAAATTCAGTGATTCATCAGCAACTTTTTTTAAAATGTTACAGGCTACTTTTATGTTTTGCCAGTATATTTATTCAGATGACTGAGATAGGCAGCTACACAAATTGAAAAAATAAATAAACAAATAAAATTGCATGAAAATTCAGAAAAAAAATATGGTTGCTTGTGAAAGGCAGTTTTTATGACACATTTTTAAAAATTGCATTGAATAGTTAATTATATTCTCCATAGTGGGTGGAGCTAGCCGCCAAGATTGGGTATTGGCACAGCCTTCTAGCCAATGATGACTGAGTCTGGAAAAGTATAAAAGGTGGCTCTAGGCCTAGATTCCCCCTCTTTTTGACTCAGTCATAGCCATCGACTAGTGCCTTTTTTCCAATCCAACATCTACTTAGTTACAATTGTAAGTTTTTTTCCTTTCTTCTATTGCTGATTCCAACTTTCTTTCCCTAATCGAGCTCCCCTGGTCCTTTTTTCTGTCAAAACTACCAGGGTGGAGGCAGTTGGCCGCAAGTCTGACTGTCACTCGCCCCTCCAGCCGAAGGCCCAGTATAGTTTTTTATTGTATTATTTTGCTGCGTTACCTTCATACCGGCTGCAGAGGGTGAGGGAAAGGGCCCCTGCATATTGGGGGGGGGCAGCGGTATTCCACCGCTTATCTGGGCTTTAATTGAGGCCTCAATACTATCTGGCACCGGGTCTGGTCAACGAGGGGTTAACCATACCACCTCCGACCTCAAACTGCCTTTGGGAGAGCCGAGGGGCCATCTGGCAAACTGACCCAGGGAAACTGAACTTTGCCTTTCCTTTTTCCTTTCCCTCCTTTTGTGGTGCCGCTGTTTTTCCGCCTGCCCAGCAACCCTGCTGAGCCGTCCGTGAGCCTTCCGATCCCCAGCTGACATCAAAGGGATCGGGAGAGCATAAAAAGGCCTCGTCGGCAGTTTGGGCGCCTAACAAGCTCCGCGCCAATTTTAAACTGCCGACTGACTGAAATAGCCTTTCCGGTCCCGTGCTGGTGCCCGGAGGTTATATAAAAGCCGACAAACAGCTGTTGCTTGTGGGACCGACGTGCGCAAGCCGTCGGCAGCCCACTAATTGAATTTTTCCGGCCCGAGAGCGCTCCGCAGCCGCGGAAGCGCGAGAGGGGCTGTGACTTTGATCCACGCCGACTGCAGCCTCCCAGCCTGCCTGAACGACGGAGAGGTGCCTGCCTGTCTCTGCAGCCTGACAGCGTGCCACATAACAGGCATCACGGCAAGAGGATCCCCTGGAAGTCTGCCTTGAAGGGTCTCGTGAGTGCACTTGACTTATAACTGCTAGCACTCCAAACAAACAAACAAAAAAAAAAAAGCCAAAGGGAAGAAAGAGGCTTGAGCTACAGGCTGTCTCTGTATTAACAGCCTGCTCTGTCAGTTTAATCTGCCCAGCGACAGTGGCCATCTTGCCCACTCTGGGGCAACTGCGGCCCCCTCCGACAGCCTTGTCAGCCATTTTAGCTCGGTGACTGGCAGCCATTTTGTCTGCAGTTCATTAAGTGTGCAGCCCCTTTTCTTTTATTCTCGCATTATGGCTGAGAAAGTGCAAAAATCTGGCAAGGCAAAAGCCAAGACTCCAAGAGCCACGGTGGATCAAGCAGATCACACCAGGGTGGCATCTCCCTCTCCAACCAGGGATCGATCCCCCACTAGGCCCCAATCTCCTGCTCCGCCTACCAGGGATAGACCCTCTAAGACCAAGCACTCCTCTCACTCGGGAGACAAGAGCCTGTCAAAGCATGACAAGGGAGCCACCCCACGTCAACGGGGAACCTCCCAGTCCCACTCCCCTGATAACGTCTCCATCGATGGAGCGAACCTGCGTAGGTCTGAAGGAAACGTTTGGGGCCCAAGACTCTCATCCAGGGGCGCCTCACCTAATGCGGCCTCCACCTTGGATCCTTTACAATCAAAAGTGGTCCAAGATAGGATTAATAAAGCAATTAGGAAGGGGGTGGAAGCAGGAATTAGGGCAATGGCAGGGCAGTCCACATGCCAGAAAGACTGTGCCACGAGACAACAACACATGGACAGTCCAGAGAACTCTGACCTAGAGGGTACCAACGAGGGGGATGAGGAGTCCTCTGATCCCCTAGCCGACCTCCGGGATGATAGCGACCAGGGTGAAGATCTGGGGCCCATTCTCCCAGAACTGGCCATGTCCGATGATGAGGATTTGGCCCCTGAGCCAGTGGCTTCCTCAGCCCTGTTTCAGCCTGCCTTATTTAGGTCACTCTTGCACAAAGCAAAGGCTACAGCCAACCTGTTGCCACCCACTGGGTCAACCACACAAACAGCTGAGCCAGACCCCATGTTCGAGCCCACTGCCTCACAATCTGATGTAGTGCCTGCTCCGAAGCTCTTTGTAGAGACTATACTAAAGCAGTGGCAGAACCCCACTTCAGGGTCAATGTCCACCACTCTGGACAAAAGATACTTTAACGTTGACTCTGCTTTGGCGCAGCATTTAACAGTGCCTCCCGTGGACGGTCCGATCCTGACCCTGTTTCCCAGCTCCTCGATGTCCGGTGAGCCAGACGAACTGCTTCGCCCGGAGGACCGTAAGATGGAGACGACACTCCAGAGGGGTCATCAGTCGGCTGCGTGGGCCCTGAAGTCAGCTGCTACCGCTTCCTTCTTTTGCAGGACCTCGGTCAAGTGGCTTCACGCTCTCCAAGACCACCTGCCACCTTCCGACCTCCGCGCCCACCAGGACCTCAATAAGCTGCTGGCCACGGCGCAATTTACTTCTGACGCCACACTTCAGTCGGCCAGGTTCTCAGCACGGGCCATGGCATCTGCAGCAGTGGCGCGCCGCATGACCTGGCTGCGCAACTGGTCTGCGGATGTTAAGTATAAATGGAAGCTGGCCTCCAGCCCTGTGGCGGGTCAGAATCTCTTTGGTGAGCCTCTTAACCGAATTTTGGTGGAGACAAAGGACAAAAAGAAGGTCCTTCCCTCAGGTGGCCGCAAGCCCCTCTCCAAGTCTCCCTTCTTCCCCAGGAGGAACTATAGAGGGGCCTACCAACCACAGAGTAAATTCCAGTCCCAAACTTAGGGAAACTTCCAAGGGCAAGGACAGGGACAGTATGGGCCACGCCAGAGGGTTTCCTCTGACCGCCCTTTCCGGGGGAACCAATACAAGCGGCCCTTTAGAGGGGCCGGTGGTCGCCCCTTCCGCCGGAATAAGTAATTCTCCGGCCATTCCTCCCATAGGGGGTCGCCTGGCACTCTTTGCCAGTCGATGGGAGGAAATCACCAATGACGCATGGGTTTGTAAAACCCTGAAGTCAGGTCTCTCTCTAGAGTTTCTCTCCACCCCCCCCCCGAGGTTTTTCCTTCGATGCCCCATCTCATCAAACTCACAAAAAAGGGTTCTCATGAATCAGGCCATCCAGCATCTGTTGGACATTCGAGCCATCCAACAGGTGCCTGAGGACCAACAGGGGCAGGGCTTCTACTCCATCTTATTTGTAGTGCCCAAATCCTCGGGGGGATGGAGAGCAATACTGGACCTTAAGCGCCTCAATAGGTACATAGTCCACAAGAAATTCAAAATGCACACCCTGCATTCCATCCTCTCAAGTATTAGGAAGGGAGATCTAATGTCATCCATAGATCTCTCGGAGGCTTACCTCCACATTCCAATTCGGCCATCTCATCGCCAATATTTGCGTTTTTGTTATGCAGGGGTGCATTATGAATATGAGGCGCTCCCCTTTGGCCTGTCCTCAGCGCCAAGGGTCTTCACCAAGGTCCTAGCGGCCCTGACCGCGCACCTCAGATCCATTCCCATCAGGATCCAGTGCTACCTGGACGATATTCTCATCTCCTCAGCTTCTCCTTCTCAGGCTGAGAAAGATGTCCAGGTAGTGCTTAACACCTTAGACCACCTGGGTTTCTTGGTCAACCGACCCAAGAGCCAGCTAAACCCCGCCACCAAGATTGTCCATCTGGGGGCGATCATTGATTCCCTGGAGTGTAAGGTGTACCTGTCCCAGGAACGGAGAGACAGCCTATTGGCCTTAACCCAGCAAGTTCTGAGGCAAAACTCAGCCCCACTGAATCTGCTGTCATCCCTCCTGGGCAAAATGATTTCGGCCATTCATATTGTCCCATGGGCTCACTTACACTCCAGGGACCTCCAATGGCTCCTCCTTCCCTACCAGCGTCAGGGAAGAGCCCACTCCCCAGTCAAGGTGAGACTACAGACTTCTGTCCGAAGATCACTGATTTGGTGGACCACCTCTGCAGTCCACAGGGGCACCTGTTTCCTCCCCCCTAGGCATATCTTGGTCACCACAGATGCCAGCCTGTCGGGTTGGGGAGCGCATACGGGGGCACAGGTGGCGCAAGGTTCATGGTCACTATATGAGACAACTCTACCTATCAATGTCCTGGAATTACGGGCGGTTTTCCTTGCCCTCCAGCAATTCAGACCCCTTCTACAGAATTCTCACGTGATGGTCCTTACTGACAACGTGGCCACCAAGGCCCACATAAATAGACAGGGTGGGACCATGTCTCCACAGTTGATGTCAGAGGCCATGCAGTTAGGGCTATGGGCAGAACAACACCTACTGTCCCTCTCTGCGGAACATATTTCTGGGGTGGACAATACCAGGGCGGACTGGCTTAGCCGGCACCAGATAGACCACTCAGAGTGGAGTTTACACCCAGATCTTTTCCACCAACTTGTGGGTCAATTCGGTCAGCCTGTAATGGACCTCTTCGCCACCCCAGGTAATGCCCAACTGCCCAGGTTTCTGTCCCGGTATCAAACTCAGGGGGCAGAAGGGGTGGACGCCCTCCGCTGCACCTGGCCTCAGGGGCTGCTTTATGCATTTCCCCCCATTCCCATCATTCCGCAGGTCATCCGGAAGATCCTGGAAGAAAGAGCCGAGGTAGTACTTCTGGCACCCGACTGGCCAAGGCGAGCCTGGTATGCCGACCTGGTCTCCCTGTCGGTCTCACCCCCGTGGAGGATCCCTCCGACAGAGTGGTCGCTGCTCCAGGGGTCAGTGCAGCATCCAGAGCCTCACTGGTTGCAACTGACCGCCTGGCGCTTGAGCGGCTCACTCTGACGAGCCGTCGGATCCCCGAGGACATCATGGAGGTCTTGCTTGATTCCCGCAGATCTTCCACACATCGTATTTACTCAGCCTCCTGGAAGGCTTTCTGTTCCTGGTGTGATAGGGAGGGTCATTCCCCATTAGACCTCTCGGTCGTAAATGTTCTTCAATTCCTACGCCAGGGGTTAGCTAAGGGTCTTGCCCCAAGTACCCTCAAACGCCAAATTGCTGCCCTGTCCACAGTGTTGTCTTGCCCTTCTCTGGGGAAACTCTCCACTCACCCCCTAGTCTCCAGGTTCCTGAAGGGCGCTGTGAATAGATGCCCTCCTGTGGTGCATAGGTATCCCACCTGGGACTTGTCCAAAGTGTTATCAGCTCTCACGGGGGGCGCCTTTGAGCCTTTAGATTCTGCCTCGCTGGCCCACCTGACATACAAGGTGGTTTTCCTGGTGGCTGTCACTTCCGCCCGTCGCATATCCGAACTGGCAGCCCTTTCCATCAGGAGTGACCTCTGTGTGTTTCACCAGGACAGGGTGGTTTTACGGTTGGATCCCACCTTTTTGCCAAAGGTGAACTCTCATTTCCACCGGGCTCAGGAGGTGGTTTTACCATCATTCTACCCCTCTCCATCCTCAGACATTGAAAGACAGTGGCACCTCCTTGACGTGAGGCGTGCACTGGACATTTACATTCAGAGAACAGCTGCCTTTCGCAGGACTGAGGCCTTGTTTGTCTCCTTTCACCATGCTTCCATGGGGAGGAAGGCTTCCTCTATTATGGTGGGTTGGTGGATTAGATATGTCATTAACATTGCATATGATCAATTGTCTCTGCCACGACCCACCAGGATTACTGCCCATTCCACTCGCAGCGCGGCCACCACTGCGGCATGGAACACTAGGGCTTCCATCGAGGAAATTTGCCGGGCTGCCATCTGGGCATCTCCAACGCCATTTGTCCGGCACTACAGACTGGACGCCTTCGCCTCACAAGAGGCTGACTTTGGGCGCAGGGTGCTGGAACAGGTAACATCGCAGGGTGGTGGTCCCAGCCAGAATCACGAGGCCCTCCCTGGGGACTAGGTTACTTTGGCATGTCCCAATCTTGGCGGCTAGCTCCACCCACTATGGAGAATGAGACGTTGTACTCACCTGAGACGTCCATTCTCGTGGGGTGGAGCTAGCCGCCAAGTCCCTCCCTTCTACAGGGCTTCTGGCTGGACAGGTAGTTGTTCATATGGTTCATTAGGTATATAGGACTCTTAGTGTATATAGTTATCCCCTGTATCTAGGTAATTAGGTTAGGTATTTAGGCTTCTTACTCATGTAGTGTTTTTCCTTGAACTAGACAGTTAATAAACTTGTTGGATTGATAGCACTTGAGTCTGGCATTTTTCCCTCGTCAAAAGAGGGGGAATCTAGGCCTAGAGCCACCTTTTATACTTTTCCAGACTCAGTCATCATTGGCTAGAAGGCTGTGCCAATACCCAATCTTGGCGGCTAGCTCCACCCTACGAGAATGGACGTCTCAGGTGAGTACAATGTCTCATTCTCTCCCCACCTCTTGAACCTAGAAAAACAGTCAAAACTGGTTTGATTCCTATTTCTTTTGAAAGAAAAAAACCTGGAGAGCTTTGCTAATGGAAAACTAGATTTCCTAATACTTGGAAAAGAAGTGACCCTTTTTTGTGGTTCATCTCACAAAAAATTCTATAGATACTGAATGTATTTCACAAGCTTCCCCAATCCCACCCCAGGTCAAGTGTTATAAAAACAATTCTAAAGTAATAAACACACTGGGTGCTTTGTCCAGTTAGTGACAATTAACTATAATTTTACCATTTAGTTGCAAAGGAAACATTGTAAAAAAAAATAATCAGGACTTTCCAATCCCCTGTAAAACATGACTGCTGTGCATAGAGAGGTCATAACTTTCTGCACTCAGAGGAGTATCTGTTTATCTCAAGTGTCACTGAATATGTAGGCAAGTGTGTAATGAAACTGAACCACCTCCTACAATAGTCAAAAAGGTTTGAGCTGAGTAGCCAACATTTGCCCAGAAAAATTGTACATGGGTGGTTACAGCAACTGAGAGATCATTAATCCCATTTCTTTATTTTAATATGCTTAAAAGCCTCACATGTTTGCGAGTTCTGATTTTAGCAAGTTTGGAAAGCCAAATGCTATAAAGATGAAGAGTATTAAAGGGGGGGAAAGTGTTTTTATGTCCATACACTGATTTGGTTGTTTTTAAACTCTCAAGCATTCTGGTTCAATATGCAACACACACACACACACACACACACACACACACACACACACACACACACACACAGAGAGAGAGAGAGAGAGAGAGAGAGAGAGAGAGAGAGAGAGAGAGAGAGAGAGAGAGAGAGAGAGAGAGAGAGAGAGAGAGAGAGAGAGAGAGAGAGAGAGAGAATGTGTAATTGCATGTAAAGTTTTAATGATGGGAAGGGTGGAAAGAAAGAGAAAAAGAGGATGACTAGCAGCAGCAACGTGGATGGATTTAACTGCGATGTTGATGAGTACATAATTGAAGGTCTTGAAAGTTCAGTTCAGGGATAGATTGTCCTGGAGAATATCTGTCTGCATGTCTGTCCATCCATCCATCCAACCATCCATCCATCCAACCATCCAACCATCCGTCCATCCATCCATCCCTATGTGGTCAATGGGAGTCAAAAATGATTTGATGGCACATAATCAATCAACCAACCCAGTTTATTTGGGAGCAAGCCTTTTGAACTCAGTAGGGAGGAAAATGGAGAGTTCAGTGACATTATCCTTTACCCCTGCTTTGAGGTTTTAAGACAGCACTTTAAAGTGATCTAAGAAAGAGCTTAAAATTCAGGGAAATTGCCTCAAAATGCATGTAATATTATCAGCTCCAATGCTTAATGTCAGGCTGCAATTGATCCTCCAAACCAAGTGAACCAAACCAATATAAAACTCTTCAGAGCTTCTCCTCTTAACTTCTCAGTTCTTTTCAAAGCAATGTCATTGTAAGATGACATGCAGTTCATACCTCTACTCAGATACCATAGCATAACGGTACAATACATACTCAAGTACATTGAGAAATGTACACATGTTTTCTGTGTGAAAACATCTTAAAGCCTGACTCCCAACCATTATAAAATATTAGTCAGGAACTTGTTTCAGAGCTACAAAGCTTTGCTACAAAGCAGAGTCAATCAATCCTTTCCTTTGGAAGTTGCTTTTTTATGAAATACATTTACCTTCACATAAATGAACTTTACAAAGTTATTACCAAAAGATGGCAATAGAACAGAATTTAGTTCACATGTTTACAAGAATTGCAATGAGAAAGTAGCAAAGGCAACTATTTTGTCCTGTCTTTAAAAAGTCATTATATACATATGTATACACACACGACAGATACAAAGTACAGTGATGAAATAATTATTTTATTTTTGCTTTAGATGAGTCTGTGTGGTTCAGCCTTCCCTCACTTCACCAGAAAATGTTTCTAAACAAAAAATAGGCTGAAGTCTCCATATCTGTGTTTCCAATCTGTGTTTCTTGTCACATGATTCAAGTATAAAACAATGTGTAGGAATCATCTGGAGTATTTCTGTTGAGAGCACTGATGATAATAATTAATGTTTTCACCTTGGGACTGCTCTATTCCCAGAGATACAGACTGGCCTCATGCTTTGATTTCTTTAACATTTCTTTAACATTTCTTTAACATTGATTTATTACATTTCTATGCTTCAGATCAGAATATTGTTACATTGAATAATGCATAGAAATAACAATTCCTCTAAATTAAATCTAAACAAAATTAATTAAGGCTTTGAACAACATTTAAACCCAGCTTAATTTCTTTTTCTTTTTAATTGACTGTTTCTGAACATGTCTCTTTTCATTTTTAAAATAAATATAGTTAGGTCTTCTGGTTGAACAGTGCTTAACTGTCAGTGACACTGCAGTATTATTTTCATGATAACCAACTTAAAGTATTAGAGTATCTTCTGTTTTGATTATCACAATTCACAAGGGTTTGACTGGCACCCAAGAATGCTCAGCTGCCACTTTATTTCACAATGAAAAAAGTGGCAGCTACTCAATAAGACATCATTACTCACATCACTGAAATGTGGAGAACATAATTAACGCAACTGGGAACGTAGGAAATTATTGGTTGATAATAAAATATTTCAGTTGACAGGTGGTGGAATCTCACTGATCGATCCATAGTTGAGTTATTGAAAACCAAGACATTCTTTTAGGCAACTGTAATGTCATTCAAAGTAATGCTGATTCACACCAATAGTATGGGGAAAGTCTTTGCTTCCCCAGCACTTGCCGAAAGGTAGGGGGAGCTTTGAGATTGCTTGCAACATCTTCAGTGCATTCTGAGAGGTTTCACTAGTTCAAGGCAGAGGTCTCCAACCTTGGCAACTTTAAGACTTGTGGACTTCAACTCCCAGAATTCTTCAGCCAGCTTTGCTGGCTGAGGAATTCTGGGAGTTGAAGTCCACAAGTCTTAAAGTTGCCAAGGTTGGAGACCCCTGGTTCAAGGTATAGGACACCAAATATCCAGCCTGGAGAACCTTTCGCATACAAAGTTTTTGCAAGATTTTTAATTTAAGGGATAGCAGTTGAAATACCTTCATTTTATTTATGTTAAAGTATATGGCCTATGAAAATAATGTTCATAGTTTTATCAAATTCCTGTCTGTGTTTGATATCAACTTACCTGATGGCATCCAGAGATTTTCATGTTCACGTTCAAGGAGCAACAAATTTCATTTTTCCAAACTTTTCCACCGAACTTCCTTCAGGGAACTGAAAAATCAACCATAGTTTGCTGCTCTTTCTACTTTTCTTCATTCATCTTATTTTTTAATCTGAAACTTTTAATTAGGCATTTGCAGATTCCACGTGTTTGTCCTTGGAGCTACAAGAAAAGATTATAAACCATAATTTTTTTCTGCAGCTGGGATTTGCTTTCTCTTCTGTGCCAGCTCTCTTTCTATTTTCTCTCATCTATCTTGGCTACAGATATGCAGGGAAATAAATGCATTCTACTTGTTTTATTTTTGTCTTTTCTCCTCATTTTAGTTTGCATAGAGATAATGATGATGATGATGATAATTTAACTTATACAGTGTTGTTTGGCAGCTAGGTAGACTACTACCACAGATCTGAAAGCATGATTATTTATTTGATTGTCTAAGGTTTTTACTTGTATTGAACACTCAGAAGTATTGGGGTTATTGATTGCTGCAACCTTTTTTTGTCCTTGCTTCCTAATTCCAACTATGTTTAAGGCAGTTCTTTTTGGGCCATAAAATGTTAAGGAGTGTTGTGGATCATGACTCTGAAGATCTAAGGATTTCAAGTTTTTATTCACTCCACCTTTGCTTGGAAAACTGGATTGGGTAGGCTCTGATGCAGGGGTGAAATTCAAAATTTTTCCCTACCGGTTCTGTGGGCAGGGGAAGGATACTGCAAAATCACCATTCCCTCCCCACTCCTGGGGGAAGGATATTGCAAAATCTCCATTCCCACCCCACTCTGGGGCCAGTCAGAGGTGGTATTTGCTGGTTCTCCGAACTACTCAAAATTTCCACTACCAGTTCTCCGAACTATTTAAAATTTCCGCTACCGGTTCTCCAGGACCTGTCAGAACCTGCTGAATTTCACCTCTGCTCTGATGATGCGACTTCCTTCAGAGTCCAGGAAGGGATAACATATGTTTATGAGCCTTGCTGGAAGGAGGCAGCAGGAGAGAAGAGATGCTCAGATTGACCTCCCACTGAATGGGCAGCAGCCATGGAGATGGTGCCAGTGTTGGAAGACAGGCCCAAGGTTGTCATAGGGAGCCTGGGGACCTTGTCTGCAACTATAATAGGTGTGCCTGCTCTTGAGCTTTCTATGCCAGCCTCAGTATTGCCAGCACCATTGCTTTGCTCAAAGTAGATTTTTGGCTGGTGAAGCAAGGTACCTTTGTAAATACTCTACAAGGTGATCAACAATCAACACCAAAGGCAAAGGGAGGCCAATCTCTACTCACAAAGTCACATTATGGCATGACCTAAGAAGGAATGGTATTGCCCAAAGAGAGAAAATACCACTTCCGAAGTTTATCCCTGCCTTTTCTGGATTGAAACATGAGAACATCAGGTGTCACAGACAGAGGTTTGGGTGTGACATTTGATCATTATTTGGACTTTTTTCATTTCATCGTTTCTCATTTCTTTAATAGGATCAATAGCCTTAACTTTATTCTTCTAGAATAAAGGGTCCTTCTAGAAAAAAGGGCCAAGCTTGCCAAAGAGTTATGTCAGACTCCTTGGCACTGTGGATAAGGTAGGAATCAGACAGTGAAGGACAAGCAGTGGCATCCAAGAAACGGGAGTGGAAACGTACAGTAAGAGGGTTTTTTTATATAAAAATAAAATAAAACACATGTTTGGATTTTGAAACATTTTTGAAAGCTGGGCTTTTTAAAGAAGATGTCAAGTCTCCTGAGGCTGAAAAATTCAAGAAACAAAAACAAGTTGGAGTTTTGGGATTATCTTGATTGCTAGTACGGTAGTGTAATGGAACAGAATCAGGAAAGCCTGCCAAAGCAATTCTCCATATCAATTTGTATATAACATAATTAAGACAGAGTTATTCTGAGTCACTGTCATGCTTCCCTTATTCCCTGACCAAGAAAACTCTGTAACCATCTTCTTCCCTCCTGTACACCAAACAGAACAGAGTATGCGGGCAATGCTCTCCAATATTGCAATATCAATTCAAGCTGCATAGTCTCTTTTATCAAATCTCTGTTATGCACAGGTTCACCTTCCACTCTTTTATTCCCTGCTGTCTCTGAAAGTTCCCCTTCTTTTTTGCCCTCTAAAATAGTAACTCACTCATTAGTTGAAAACTGAGCAGAGTCAGTTTTCACCTGCAGATTAGGTGGAGCGAAAAGCAGGCCTTTGATATCAACCAACGTTGTAGGAAATTTTGAACATTTCTATGTAAGTTCCCTTTGTTTAACAATGTATACAATCAGTGTTGAATCAATCAATTGCCCTGGAAGGACAGTCCAATATGGACTGTATGCAAGTAGGAATGTCTTTGAGACAACAAGAGTACTCTCCTGTTTGCTCATAGTATTGGACATGCTGCATGAAATTTTCTTTAAAAGAAGTTTCATTTTGTTCGATGTAAGTTGGAAGAAAAAATCCCCACAAGGGAAGGAGGGAGGAAGGGGGAGAGGGAGGGAGGGAGGGAGGGAGGGAGGGAGGGAGGGAGGAAGGAAGGAAGGAAGGAAGGAAGGAAGGAAGGAAGGAAGGAAGGAAGGAAGGAAGGAAACATGTACAGAATACCCTGAAATGAAGTTGCTTTACTAATTTCCCCTAAAAAGAAATATACTGTCTTCTATGGAAAGATGTGCCAGAAACAGGATATCTTATCTTTTGAGGAATGCCAAGGTCAATGGCATGGAGGTTACCAGCATTTGTATACATATAGATATTGTGTACATGGACATATTCCAATGCAACTATGTTGGAACTATTCAGCTCTTCTGCATTGGGAACAGACTGAGCATCTGATTGACAAATTGCAGCATTGCAGAGGTAAATGGCTGCGATGACACATTATTTATGAAACACCAATGACTAAACAATCAAGGTACGGTAGACAAAAGAGAAGCTTCAGAGCATTCAAATCGGTGTTTATTGGCCTGGGAGATAAAATATTACAACATTAATTATGGAAACCCAATATTTCATTGATTTACATTAAGGAATACATCACAGAGGTACCTTTTCGTTCTGATACTCTTTGATTTCAGTCAGATTCATGACTCACACATCACTGGTTTAGCATTATTAAGGGCATTTCCTCGTGGCCGCTTTAATGCACATTCTGCCAGTCCTTAAAAAGACTGCCAAATTTCAGAATTTGCCCATCTCAGTTTGGAGGATATTTGATAGCATTCTTTTAAAAGAATATATCCTATAGAATGGATCATGGCTGTTCCAGTTTCCAAGGTTGATTTTAGAGTTGCTCAACAAGACAAGACAAGGCAAGACAAATTTGTGATTCAGCATATCTCGGATACAAGGATGGGAGAGGGAGTAAAATGTTAGTATTTTATTCACAGAACTATAAAATATCCTTCAACTACCCTGAATAGAAGCATTAACTAAGGAAGGAGCTTTAAATATTTAGAAGTACAGCCAGAAAATAACTGTGCAGCTTTAGGAAATAATCAAACCCAGGTTTTGTAAGTGTAAGAGAGCAAGAGAACTGACAATACAAGGTTTATCTAACAATAGCAGCAGTCTTCTTCTTTTTATTTATACTAGTCTGTATCTGGGGTTTATCAATATACTTCACATACATCACTCAATCTGGCTGGGTAGTAGTACTTATCAACAACTCTTTAAAGTAGCTGTGTTTTTTTCCTGGATAACATAACTTTGGCTATAGAATCCCAAGAAAAAGAAAAGCTTGGTTTAAGAGTTGTTGATAGGTGCTGCATGGTTCCCACACATACTGCAAAGAATCTTTTTTCTTTAAATCCAGATCATAACACAAGCTTATTTCTTACCTAGTTGCCACTTTTACTGTAAGTCAAACTTTGATTTCTTGACAAGCAGTATCAGCTACTGATTTTGGCCTCTTTCAAAATCCCACATATTATACTCAAAAAACTATTAAACACTGATAAAGATCTCCATGTTTTGAGCATGTATGCTATTATGCCCTGAACTAAGTAATGTATGCCATTATGTCCTGAACTAAGTAATTTGAGCACATACAAGTAAGAGAATTGCTGTTTGCCTGAAAGTGCAGTTACCTCTTGATGTAAGTGAACTACAAGCCTAATCATTGCTCATCTCTGCACAATGGAATGGTTCCTTTTGTTACTGAAGATGACAATTTTGATATTTTGAATGAACTGATTTACTTAAGAATTGAATAAGCCAGAGCAGAGTGGTGGCTTCCTTATCTGGTGGCACAGTGGTTAGAATGCAGTATTGCAGGCTAATGCTGCTGACTGCAAACAGTTCGATCCTGACTGGGTCAAGGTTGACTCAGCCTTCCATCCTTCTGAGGTCAGTAAAATGAAGAGCCAGATTGTTGGAGGCAATATACTGACTCCATAAACCACAGGTGTCAAACTCGTGGAGTCATGTTGCCATCACATGACATTTTGTGACATTTTCCCCCTTCGCAGAGCTGGAGTGGGAATGGCCTGCATGTGACACATCCAGCCCATGGGTCACAAGTTTGACACCCCTGCCATAAACTGCTTAGAGAGGGCTCTAAAGCACTATGAAGTGGTATATAAGCTAAATGCTATTGCTATCTGGTTCTTCTAAAAATCTGGAAAAGCTTATATCTTAACTTCAAGATCCACAACTTTAAAGCTGATAGGCCCATCTCTTTTGAGAACAAGTTGTAAAGTCTATGATTACTATAGAGGAGGGCTGCCAATTGTTGTGGTAGCATTCATTTCCAAAAGGAATAGGCCAGTTAGGCAGACAAATGAACACACTGATGCTCACCAGCATTATTTAGGGGACTGCAGCACTACCAAATTATCACTGGAATGAAATATTAGCTAACCCGGAGACAGAAACAGAGGAAGAGGGAATAATAAGAAAATAGATGACCCAGTACAAAAGATTATGTAGTGGAATTACCATCTGAAGGAGAGGGGGCCCCTCTAGGGTGAGTAAACAGACATTCCAGCTTGGAGTTGGTTTGGAAGGGGAAATGTTGGAGGTCAAACTCTTAGATCTGTATCTGCTGTTTCCCAAGAGAAGAGAGACAGTCTGATGAGATTCTTGTAATATGGGTGGCCAGCAATAAAGTATCTATTCGCCCTTATTCAGAGTGGCTCTGGTTGTTTGCAGCACACAGTTTCAATGTAAAAGAAGTTTAGCATGTGCCATTCATGATGCCCTGTGGCTTAAAAATACTCAGTTACTATGACTAAATTTTGCATTTTTAAAAAATTACTGTTCAAACATGGAAATAAGGATCTCTTTTTCTGAAGTAGCAGGTTTTGTAAGTGCAACTAATTGGTATGCCAAATGTTTCAAATTCAAAACATTTTTGAGCTGAAAAAAATCTGTTTTAATTGGTATTTTCTACATCACAAAAGAACTCACTAGAAGTGTTCAGAATCTGAAATAATCCCATTTCAAGCTAAAAGTACTTTTCCCAAACTTGAAAATTTGTTTCAAAATTCAATCCATTTCCAGAATGCTGAGAATAGCAGAGAAATACATCCAGGAAATTGGAAGAGCCCATTTTGATTATGAAACATTTTGTCAGTCTAAGCCCAAGAATGAAGTAGAACACAGGTGTTAAACTGGATTTCATTGAGAGCCGCATCAGGGTTGGGTTTGACCTCGAGGAACCGGGGTGGGCATGGCCAGGATGGACATGGTCATCTTGACGTCACTCATGTTGGGGGGTGCCTGTGATGGCCTGAGTGCTCTGCCAGTGAAAACAGGCTCCTGAGCTCCGTTTTCAGCTGTGCCAGCCTCCTACAACCCTCTGCTAGTGAAAACAGAATTTGGGAGGGCTGCGCGCGGTCCTAGCGACCTCTGTTTTCACTGGTAGAGGCACAGTGGGTCGGTCCTTTGCTGTTTCCAGGGGGGCTCCACGCCTTGAGTTTGACACTCCTGACATAGACAATTCACGAGAATTCGGTTCTTTATTTGCTCACATATAATACAATATTGCCAGACTAAAACTATACTACTCTCATCCTAATGGATATACCCTGTGGGACTCTAGGCAGTGGCTATCCTTATTCTCTTCTCTGCCTCCTATCCAGTTCAGGGCTGGGCTACCTCTTATCTTACCCCACCCCCCTTTTTCTTGAATGGGCTCCTGAGATGCCAGGAAACTGCTGCTTCACTGTATTCCATTGCACCAACTTCCCTCAGTAGACAGCATCTCTCACACATTTCAATTTGGGGATATTTTTCAGGATCCTGAAACCAAACTCTGATTTTTCTTTGGCTTTAGTAATAACATTTTAAAATAAAATCTCCTTCAGATTGAGCTCAACTCCTGGTGTCTTCCTGGACACAACAGAACTATCTGTTTTCTAATAATACATTACTGTCTTTTTCCAGAATTTGATTTCCTATTCTAGTGTATAAGTCTGGTATTCTCTGGAGATCTTTCTCTCTCTCATCCACATATTAATCAAGCCCAACTCTGCTTAACTCTCTGAGCCCACATAAGGTCAATCAGATGCTATCGCTTGCTGAAAAAAGTAACAACATGGATATCATTTTAATGTTAAAATAGGCAGTTTTGAACAACAGAAGTCTTCCTTCAAACCAAGAATAAAATGAAATTATCATAGCATTGTGCTCAAAAGAAAATACTCAACTTACATCCAGGTCTCTCAGAATTGTAAAAACAGTTGTACCCTTTGAAAACAAAGCCAGTGACCTTGTTGCAGCCAAATAGTTGGTTTCTGTATTCTGGAAAATAGCTTTCAAGGGCACTTCATGGTGAGCTCTGGTGGCAATAGAAACATAACCTAATGTAGTTTTCCTTCCTTATGGAGATAATGGGACTACCAGCCCCTTCCTTTCTCAGAATTTTCCTATGTTCTGCATTAGTAGTTGTAGCCATAGCATGATTGGGGACCTCCTATTATATGACATGGAAACAGTCATGGTTGAACTGCAGCTAACTATCAGAGTTAGCAAAGAACTCTACTTTTGTGGAATGAAGCTAGAGAAGCTAAAGTAATTGTTGAAGGACAAAGTGAACTGAAAGAAACCAGAGTGCAGGAAACAAACTGTCACTACAAAGGAAATCTTCATTACAGGGTAAAAAGGGGTAGGAGGAATTCAGAGCCATAGCTTGCAAAAACTCCAGAAGATTTAGTATCGGTTACTCGCCATATTCAATATAGAACCAAGAGTTTGAGGTTCTACTATCAGGAAAATTATTGTACTTATTGTAACTACTACCCAAACCTAAGGAAGGGTGAGAGTTTTTTAAAAGCCACAATATAACAAATGCCTCATTTATTAGAGTTCTGAAAACTTCTTCAATTTAAGAAACTATTTACCTTTGGGGGTACTGAGGTTATATATATACCTGGCCTAGAGGTATATATATACCTGGCCTTTGGGGGTACTGAGGTTATATATATACCTGGCTTAGAGGTTAAAACTGCTGCCTTACAAGCAGACTGCCCAGGTTCAAATCCCACTAAGGGTATGGCTATCTGATGAGAGCAAAATAGCTCAAAATAGATCTATAATAGTCTCCCTTTATTTTCATTTAACAGCAAAAAATGTTACACACACACACACACACACACACATACCACATATACAAATTTTGTATTGCTTTTAAAATAATTACAAAAAATGAAAAAGGGAACAAAATACAAAAGTTAGTGCATTATCAAAAATATATAAGTAACAAAGGCTTAAAATAATTACAAAAGTTATAACAGAAAAAAATTAAAAGTATATTTCATTAGTAAACAATTACAATTTTGTACATAATTTTCTAATGCTAACATTATGTAAGTCAGGGGTGAAATCCAGCAGGTTCTGACAGGTTCTGGAGAACCGGTAGCGGAAATTTTGAGTAGTTTGGAGAACCGGCAAATACCACCTCTGGCTGGCCCTAGAGTGGGGTGGGAATGGAGATTTTGCAATATCCTTTCCCCCAGGAGCGGGGAGGGAATGGGAATTTTGCAGTATCCATCTCCTGTCACGTCTATCAAGCCATGCCCACCAAGCCGTGCCCATAGAACCGGTAGTAAAAAAAATTGGATTTCACCACTGATGTAAGTGTATGTGTATATTATATTTCTGACACACTTATACAGCTATCATGCTTTTAAAACTTCTGTATTTAATATTAATGAGTCCCATATTTCATTACATTTCTTCATACAAGTTCTACGTCTATAAGCAATCTGCTCATATGTAGCAAGGTTAATCAATTCTTCATCCATTGAGTAAAAGAGTCCATGAATTTATCTTTCCAATGTTGTAATATCAGTCTTTTAGGCATACTATAAGGGCACACAAAAACCATTTATATTACCTGGTTGTCAAATTCCATGTACTACCGGTAGGTATGTAATTCAAGAGAATATTATCCTCTGAAAATTTTACCTTTTGTTGCACATCATATTTATATAGTCCCCTACTTTTTCCCAAAAGTTAGCAAGCATAGGACATTGTAAAAACATGTGTTTTAAAGAAACATGTGTCTTTATTACCTCTCCAACAATTCATCTTTATCAGCTATCAATTGTTCCAAACTCAATATCCTTTTTGGGGTAATTGAGTTGAAAAAAATATGTTAAATACAGCTGCATATATTGTAGAATATATAGTAAATATGGAAAATCTCCAAGGCATTTTTTATTATATTTGTGTATGTGAGAGAGAAAGAGTAAGTGAGTAAGAGACAGAGAGAGATTTACACTATGGGCATACACAGTATACATGAAACACTGCAGCTATTTACAGGATTAAGGTAAAGAAAAAATTTCTGCAGTGTTAAAAGACTTGGAAAATTGAACAATGCAGCACACTAACACCTGGTGTTAAATCAATGAAGAATTAAAATAGGTCAATTCACCTTGGAAAACAAAACTATTAAAAAAGAAGCAGGTCCATTTTTGCAATGTTTCTCACCCCATCCTCATGTTCTGAAAGAAAACCATCAATAAAAATAGACTAAAGTCCCACTGAAATGTCACTCAGCACAGAAAAGAAAATGACAAGAATAAAGCCATTTTCATAGCCTTAAGGCAACAACAAGTGGAGACTAAAAACATGCCACAGCATATCAATGCTGTCATCAACTTCGTTATTTTTCCTAGAAGATAATGACAACTAAAAAAGCATCCAGATAGGGTCCATAAGGGAAAAGGTGGACTATGTTGTCCTTAGGAGCCAGAATATATTAGTGCATCTGGCAAGCATATAAACAGGAGTTTAAAAATTATGAGAATATGCCAATGCATCAGTGATGGTGATTTATCTCATTAAACTTCATTTTTCCTGTATTTCTACATTATTTTTTTTAAGGAGTTAAGATAAATCAGTGCATCATTACTGATTAAGCCAGCAATGCAATGCCTTGAATAGGAGAAATTTTAATAGACAAAGGTTCCATATTGACTGTCTATATTTAAAACAAATGGTATTATATTATATCATAGTCATTAAAATTCAGTCTTTCTTTCAAATTACTGCTTAGCCTTTGGTGGAGAAGCACTTATTTCTGAAGCATACAGAGTTAATTCAGGAAATGTGTGGCCACAAGATGTAGTGGCAGCTACCAGTTCAGAAGGATTTAGAGGGGGATTAATCAAATCCATGGGGATGGAACTATCTATAGCTACATGTCATTGTGGCTAAAAGGAGCATCTGTATTCATAAGGACTATGTCAGACAATAGCAGATGCAATTGCAAGGCAATAGCAAGTGGGACCAAAGTCTCTAATTTCTCCAGGTGGTTTTCCAAAGGGCAAGTTGTTGAGCTCCGTGAAAATCAACATATTAAATTAGGTGGATGCTTGATCAAACAGAATTTTTCTAATGTCCATTAGATTTTTTGATGATCAAAACCAAACCATTTTCTTTGTGCTATCACAAAGAAGAAATAAATTATATAAAGGTTGACTCCTATCAACTACTTACTATTTAGTATTCTGACAAAGACTGTAATGTCCAAAATTGCCTTGATTGCAGTGAGCTGTTAATTACATGCTTATATCTTTCCCTGTGAAAAAAGATATCAAAATTCTTAACCCTGCTCCCATAAACATACTTTGAAGGGACCAATCATACTCATCCTTATTATGCATAAATTCTATAATTATTTTCCCTCACTCTGGTGGACAATCAAATTTGGAAAAGGAGAAGAGACACTGACTTTTACAGCGGGCCATTTAAATGTTTCCTAAACTTTCAAGATACGTTTTAGTCATGAGTTGCTGTTGTGACCGTCAGAAATTGACATGTTGAAATTTTTTGTTGTTAATTCAATAATCACTTCCCAAATTATGTGATTTTGTAATTTCAGAAATAAAATCCAAGACATTCTCATTCTGAAACTGGGATAGATGTTCCATGCTATTCACACCAGGATGGAGAAATGTCAAGGTTCATGCTTCATGCTTCTACTGGATCATACCTATAGGTACAGTATCTTAGACTCCAAAGGGCCAGCCAAGACTTCATCTATACATTTGACTTTGGAGATATAGAGCAGAGCAAAAGAGAAAATGTGGGAAAGTCCTTGTGGGAAAGAACAAATCTCAAAGGTTTGGGATTCTTCTGGTGCAGAAGAATGACCTCGATTCTTTTCCTTTCTTTACATTTTGGGCCTTTCTTCTTCTGTGTTCCTGCCAAGAGGAGAAAATGGGGAAAGGAAAAGCTACCTCTGACGGCACAACCTCCACTTTCAGTCTTCTTTTTTGCATTTCTTTGTCTATATACAGCCTTCTATTCCCAGGTCAGGGGTGGGTTCTAACTTACCTCGCTGCCGGTCGCTTCCTCCCGCGCCACGTGGCTGCGCTTCGCATGCACAGTGCTGAAAAAATAAAATAAAAATTTAAAAAAGAGGCAAAAACAAGATGGCAACGCATGAGCAGTGCACACAATAGAGGAATTAAAGGGGGAAAAGGAAAGAGAAAAAAAACACTCTCTGGCAGGGAACCTCAAAGGTGCTTTTCAAAAGGCAACTGAATTTTCTTAGTTTTTTCTTTAAAAATGTTTCACTTCTCATCCAAGAAGCTTCTTCAGTTCTGAATACGGAAGGAGGTTCTTGGAGGAGGTTCTTGGATAAGAAGTGAAACATTTTTAAGAAAAAAAAAACCCCAAGAAAATCCAGAGGGTGTTTGCTTTTTTCCCTTTAATTCCTCTATTGTGTGCTCTCCCAATATATATACAGTACAGTAGATATCTCCCTGCATATTCTATTTATTATTCTTATTCTTATACATGGATGGTATATCTCTAATGTTGTGTTATACAAATAGTATAATAGCAAGCATACTGTTTAGAATGAGTATTGGGTTAATATAAATCAGGCAAAAATCCGTATAGCATGTTTCTAAGGCTTCTTTTTCCAGAATTAATGTCATTGAGTGGAATTCTAATTCCACTTTCTTTCTTTTCTTTTTTATTTAAAAGTTTTTTATTAAAAGTACAATTGAAAACATTGGACGTGGTGAAACTTTCCTGGTTTAAACAATTCCATTCAGTATGACCTTACAAGAAATCAGGTTTTTTTTCATTATAACATTGTAAGCATTATGTACAATCTATCAACTTTCAAAAACACCCATTCTTTCAATTTTATACATTGTAACTATACATATTCCAGTCCTATCTTTCACAAAATACTAGCACATAAATTCCTAAATTTTCAACTTATCCATTATCACTTATCCCAGCATTCCTTCTCAATTCCAACCACTTATACAATTCATTCCAGATTTCATATCTGTTTCACTCTTCTCCTTGAGCTCTAACATCAACCTATCTATTTCAGCACATGATAATATCTTAATTATTACTTCTTCTTCTGAAGGTTTCTCTTTATTTTTCCATTTCTGAGCAAAGGCTAATCTTGCTGCTGTTAACATGTGTAATAATAAGTATAGGGTTCCTTTGTTGAATTTGTCCTTGGTGATGCCTAAGAAGAAGAGCTCTGACTTCAACTCGATGTTTTGCATTAATATCTCTTCCAGCCAGCATTTTATCAGATACCAGAATTTTTGGGCTTTTGGGCATTCCCACCACATATGGTAGTAGGTTCCCAGCGCTTCTTTACATTTCCAACATTTCAGTGAATTCTTTTTATCCATTTTAGCTAATCTCGTAGGAGGGAGATGCCACCTATAGAACATCTTGTAAATATTTTCTTTATATGCAGTCGCTAATGTGAGCTTCCTATTCCTTTCCCATAGTTCTTGCCAGTTGTCTAAATCAATGCCGTATCAAAATTTTTTACTCCAAATTAGCATCGTGTCTTTTATTTGTTCTTCCCACATATCTTGTTCCAGTAAGTAATGGTATATCTTTTTATCACTTTTTATCCTCTGTTCCTAATAGGATTTTATCTAATTCTGTATGCTCTAATCTTATCCCCCCTTCTTCTTGCCTTTCAAATATCTCGATTGTATTTGGAGGTATGCCCACCATTCAAGTTCTATATCTTCTTCTAATAACATTTTCCTCGATTTAAATCCTCCTCTAAAATGTCCTTGGATGTAATTGCCCTTCCTGATTTCCTAAAATTTGGGTGCGTGACTAATTCCACTTTCTTCAATGATATATTTATGAAAGAATTCAGGTGCCAGTGTACAAGGAGGAGTGACAAAACCTGGAGGCAGAATTAAAAGAGGAATCAGCCTAGAATCCCTACATATGCCTACGACCATGTCTACTTGTGGCTATGTAGGGATTCTAAGCTGCTCCCTCTTTTAACTCTGCCTGCAGGTTCTGCTACTCATCTTGCACCTCTATGGTTTCTGATTGGACAGATCCTTCCCTAGACTGAACTGGGCCAAAATGTGTGTGAAGGGAGCATCACTCATCAATTTGTAATAGCATACAAGGCTCAGCAAAGTCTTTACAGCTTTGTGTGGTACTTAAGTGATTAATTTCCAATTTGCTGACTTTTTGAAGAACAAGGGGAAATTGGAATGAGCTTAATGCTATCATCTTAAACTGAAGATTTTGTTTATTATAGATTTTTTAAAGAGAGTCAGGATTTTAGGACTAGAGATGGATGAGCTGATAGTGCTGTTTATTTCAGTTTGTCTTGATTCCTCATTTTTGCTTACTTTATCTGTTTTATGCTGAAGTTTTATGCTTATTTAAAGATTCTTATAACAATATCTATGCATTTTTGTATATATGCATATAGAAATCTACCCATTTCTATGTGCAATTTTCATTAATATAACCATTCTGCAAATACATTTGTCTAAGAGAAAGCTTTCATGTGCTATTTTTACTAATATATGACCACTATGTGCTTTTTCTCATAATATATGCATTTTATACATTGGAGAATTGCACTAAAAACAAATGTGAAAGTAGAAATGTTACTGCATTTTGCTTTACATATTGATTCAAAATATGAAATTAGATAATTTGGCATAGCAACACAAACCAAATCAATTTCTCCCCACCATTAAACAGAACCTGTTGATAAAATGTATTGATAGCATAATGTTGAGTTCTTAAAATAGAGATTTCCAGTATCACTCTCTTTCTGCCTTTCTCAAGTAAAATGTACACATACATTAACTACAGAGTCAAAGAAGCAGATAATCCTTATAGTTAGAGAAGTGCCCACATGAGTTAAGAATACAGATATCTTGATAAAGCAAATAGCATATACACAGGGGAGGTTCTCAGAGAGATAATAAAGATGCAAGGAAATGAACAATATGTTGATTAAATGCATAATCAAGGGCTTGCAAATTGCATAAAGGTTGGCTATATCTCTGGTACTGTATCCACGGTTGAGGAAATACCAGTGATATCACTGGGGTTTCTACTTAACACATAGATTAGAAACCCAGCTTTGGTAATCACTTCATTCACTGTATTTCAAAAGGTAGGTCAACCTATCTATCTAGATAAACAAACAAAATCCCATTTTCAATCCAGTAGTTACATTAATCCAGGCAACAAGTAGATGGCTAAAGGAGATATAAAAACCTCTAACTCTTTTTTGTCCCTGGTGATTGTAGGTCAACTGATTAATGATAATCATCCTGTAGGTTAACATTCCTTTGGTATCTATCTATCTATCTATCTATCTATCTATCTATCTATCTATCTATCTATCTATCTATCTATCTATCATCTATCTATCTATCTATCTATCTATCTATCTATCTATCTATCTATCTATCTATCTATCTATCTATCTATTAATGAGTTGCGGTGGTGCAGTGGTTAGAGTGCAGGCTACTTCTGCTGATCACCGGCTGCCAGCAGTTTGGCAGATCGAATCTCACCAAGCTCAAGGTTGACTCAGCCTTCCATCCTTCTGAGGTCAGTAAAATGAGGACCCAGATTGTTGGGAGCAATATGCTGACTCTGTAAGCCACTTAGAGATGGCTGTAAAGCACTATGAAGCAGTATATAAGTCTAAGTGCTATTGCTATTGCTATTGCTATTGCTATTGCTATTGCTATTGCTATTGCTATTGCTATTGCTATCTATCTATCTATCTATCTATCTATCTATCTATCTATCTATCTATCTATCTATCTATCTATCTATCTATCTATCTATCTATCATCTATCTATCTATCTATCTATCTATCTATCTATCTATCTATCATCTATCTATCTATCTATCTATCTATCTATCTATCTATCTATCTATCTATCTATCTATCTATCTATCTATCTATCTATCTATCCTACCCACACCCACCCACACATATACACATTCTAGGATGGCATTTTGTATATTCCAAGCTCTCTTCATTTTTACGTTGTCCTAGCAGCAGCACAACCCAATTCTCCTTTCAGATGTGCTATAAGGGCGCATTATGAAGATAGCAAAATTTAGGATGACAAGAAACGGATCCAGTTCTGGAATTGAAGGAAAGAAAGGCAAAGGTGATTTTTCAGATGAGCCCACTGTGTGCCCGCAGATTAATATGAAGCACCAATCTTTTTTTAAAAAATGCCTTCAAAACTCAAACAATTAAAAGTGTCAGAGTTGTCAAAAGTTCTAATTAACAACAACTCAGGATGAGAAATTTGTTTATCCTTCTCCATCACATTCTGGGGACTCCAGGTCACACAAAAGAATGAGAACTGAAGCACTTTCTGAAAAGCAAGTTTGCCTGCCAGGTTCCATATGGCATTTGTTAACCTTGCAGCAGACATTCTACATTATCATTGAGATGAGTTCTGTTGTGATGGTGTATCTGCCAAACATCACTTCCTGAACAGATTCTCATTCTATTTGGTGATTTCCTATGGGAATGTTATCATTCTTCTGATGTACAGTAACTCGATAAACCTTAATTTAACACCTGTATATCACTATTTAACCTTTATAGAATACTGCAAGTATGCCAGTATTTTTTTAAAATGATAGAGTACTCACCAGTGGTTGAGGCAGATTAATCAGGTATATTTTTCTACAATATCACATTGTGTACCCTGCAGCCTTGTTAAATCCCAACTAACAACGGTTTCATCACCCAAAGAGCTAGCTGTTTACACATGATAAGGCTCCAAGGATTGTAAACTTATTTAAACAATCCAGTCTGACACAGTGACCATATATAAGCTGTCAACATTATTGTTCAGCCAATGTTATAAATGTCCTTTCCACATCTGTCTCAGCATTAGGCAGGAAACTCTTCGAGCCACAAACACAATCAGCAACAAAATAAAATATGCAGAGACTTTACTCTTTTTCATTTTCTATGGGGAATTTTTAAAAAGAAAACCTTATCCTATTTTTAAAAGGGTGCCTTTAAAATACAACACTAAAATGTAAGAAACTACAGGTTAAAGGAAGGAAATGCAACTAACAACAAAGATATAAGATTCAGCTAACATATTTTGCAAACAAATTTTGAGGCAAATGATTTTCCTTATTTTGTTTTCTGAATAGGGGAAAATCATTTGCCTCAAAATTTGTTTGCAATGTTCATTTTCATTTCCTTTTTCTTTCTTCGCTACGACACAGTATGACACTGTGT